>PVKM010000222.1:0-113624 GCA_004027735.1 Carollia perspicillata
CCTTTGCCAGATTGGGGAAGTTCTCCTTTATTATTCATTCAAATAAGTTTTCCACTTGTTGCTCTTCCTCTTCCCCTTCTGGTACTCTTATAAGTCAGATGTTAGAATGTTTAAAGATGTCCTGGAGGTTCCTAAGCCTCTCCTCATTTTTGTGAATTCTTGTTTCTTCATTCTTTTCTGTTTGGTTGTTTCTTTCTTCCTTCTGGTCCACTCCATTGATTTGAGTCCCAGTTTTCTTCCCATCACTATTGGTTCCCTGTGCATTTTCCTTCACTTCACTTAGCACAGCCTTCATTTTTTTTCATCTAATTTGTGACCAAAATCAACCAGTTCTGTGAGCATCCTGATCACCAGTGTTTTGAACTGTGCACCTGATAGGTTGGCTATCTCTTGGTCACTTAAAAGTATTGGCTCTGGGGCTTTTATTTGCTCTTCTGTTTGAGCCATAATTTTTTGGTCAGGTCGCGCCTTTTACATATGAGTGGCAGGGCCTTAGGTGTTCACCAGGGTGGGGCAACCCAGTGGCTGGGTTGTGACACTGTCTATGGGGGTGGGGTCAGAGAGGGAACAATGGTGCTTGCTCTGCTCTCTCTTGGATTTCAATCCCTTCTGCTGCTTCCCACAAGCAAATTGGGCTCTTCTGATGCTGGTTCCTGGTGGGTGGGCTTGTGTACATTCTAGGACCCTGTGGGTCTCTCCAACTAATTCTCCTGTGAGGCTGGGAGTCTCTCCCAGCACCTTTTTAATCAGTGCTTTTAGGCTTTATTTTCCGGCACTGGAGCCCTGGGTTGCGTGGTCTGTCTCGCTGCCCATTTTTGCCTAGTTTATCTGCATGCAAATGTGTACCCACAGTCAGCCCCATGCCGCCTGCACTCCTGGGTCTGGCATCCACACCTATTCCTGCTGTGACCCTCCTCCACCAGCCACCAACTCTGCCCTTCTTACTAGTCTGGTTGAATGATTGTCAGACTTCCATACAGTTCAATTTTCTGTCTGTTCTGGTTGTGTTTTTGTTTCTAAATCTTTGTTGTCCTTAATTTTGTTTATGTGAGGAGGTACAGTGTTTCCACCTACACCTCCTTCTTGGCTGGAAGTCTGTTGATTTGTTTATGATGGCCATTCTGACTGGTATGAAGTGGTATCTCATTGTGGTTTTAATTTGCATCTCTCTGATGGCTAGTGATGCTGAGCATCCTTTCAATTGTCTTTGAGCCCTTTGTATGTCCTCCTTGGAGAAGTGTCTTTTCAGGTCCTTTGCCTATTTTTTAATTGGATTTTTTGTCTTCTTGAAGTGAAGTCATGTGAGTTCTATATATATTATAGAGATCAAACCCTTGTCTGAGATATCATTGGTAAATATGGTCTCCCATACAGTTGGTTCCCTTTTCATTTTGCTGATATTTTCTTTATCCATGCAGAAGCTTTTTATTTTGATGAAGTCCTTATTTTTTCTAATGTCAAGTACTGAAAGTCCCAGGAGGGATTTTGATTGGCCTTTCTTGGATTAGGTGCATATGTCTATACCAATCACTGTGTCCAGGCAACAGAGTTTTGTAAGAACATAGCAATCAGCCAAATGCATTGTTGGAGTAGATAAAGGAGCATTTCCCAGAAGGTGAGTGCTGCTCTGGGTAAATAAAACACTAGATAGCCACTGTAGTGAGACCTCATTGTCTTTGATGGAAGACTGATGAGCACAATCAACAATAATGCCAAAAGATCCTATTGCATTTTTATAATCAAGAGATGCTATAGACTGAATGTTTGTGTCCTCCTCAAAATCCCTGTGTTGAAATACTAATCCTCAATGTGATGGCATTAGGAGGTGAGATTTTTAGGAGGTGATTTGGTCAAGAGTGTGGAGCCCTCATGAATGGCATTAGTGCCCTTGCGAGAGGTCCCTTGTCCCCTTCGGCCATGTGAGAACATAGATAATAGATGCTGCCCATGAACCTGGGAGCATGCTCTCACCAGACACCAAATTTGCAGGTGCTTTGATCTATGACTTCCAGTGTCCAGATCTGTGAGAAATAAATGTCTGTTGTTTGTAAGTCACTCAGTCTATGGTAAGCCATAGACTGCAGCCCAAATGGACACCAGAGTCTTGAAAAGCAAATATATTGCTATGTTGAATCCAAAGGACTGAGTGGTTGAATATGTTTTACAAGCCTCTTTCTTGTGATGAATGTATAACCTTCATGTAACCTTCAATGTGATGAATGTGATTTTGTAAGAGACATCCATTTTCTATCATTTCACTCAAGGAGTAAGCAACAGGAACTTCATCCATTTTTATTATTCATAACAATACTTGATATTTACATACTTTGGCATTTTCATCAAAGTATCTCAGAGCACACAATTAGCAAGTATTAGTCAGTTTTCAGATGGGAAGTCAGAGGTGCTGAGAAGGCAAAGCCAGGCATGATGAGTCTGCCTGGGATGATAAACTTCTGGAAAGTACCTTTTCTAACCCTGGCCTTGTCAGCTAGTTCAAAGGTTACATGACCTCCAGACCAGAAGCCCCATTCCAGACAGAAGTCAAGAAAAAAGGAAAGTCATGCTTTCATGGGATCAGAGACTCTCAGATATGGAGAAGGACTTGGGCATCAGTTGCAGCTCAATTTCCCACCTGTGCATAAACTCTTTCTAGATTATCATCTATTGTGAGTGGTCATGCAATGTCTAGAGGCTGACCACTATTCATCTCACTAAGCAACACATTTTGTTGTTGTAATGAGAAGGTTATTCTTTGTGTTGTACTCCATCTTCTCCAGGGCAGTCATCCCCAATTTTTTTATTCACTCTCAACAGCTTGTTCTGTGAATGACACCCATCTACTATTGGTGTTTAGACTAAGAACTACTCTCTGTTTTCCAGGATCTCAGTGTCCAGTGGAGAAAACAGATATACCTGTCTATGGTAGGTGCTTTAGTGAAGGTGTAAACATGGGAGCATGGAAGTGTAAATTCTTATCTTTCTCCAGAGAAGTCAAGGAAGTTTTCCTGGAAGGGATAACCCCATACCTGATTTTTGAAAAGATGAGTAGGAATCTCTCAGATGAACATGATAACAGTGTGAGAAAAAGCATGATGATGAATTCCAGGATTAGAAGGAAGGTCACTATGACTGGAGCCTAATGTATAAAGGGGAGAGAGCTCAGAGATGTAGATGTACATGTGGAGTCAGATCTTAGAGTCTTGTAGGACAACTTAAGGAGCTCAGAATATATTATGAGAGCAACTGAGGGTTTTAATCAGGGGAAACAAGATCAGATTAATATTTTAGAAAGATCACTCTAGCTGCAGGGTAAAGGAGACTAACAGCTACCAAAGGGAAATGGGGAGGGGAGGTAAAGGTGGGAAGAAGGGGAAGGGAGTAAGTAGTGAAGGAACATGTATGAATGACCAATGGAGATGGACAATGGTTCGGGACTGACTGTGGGAGTGGGGCTGGGAGGTAGACAGGGTGGAGGAGAGCAAAGGGGGAAAATGGGGACAACTGTAATAGAGTAACAACAAAATATTTTTTAAAAAGAATGGATTTGCCCTGGCCAGTGTGGCTCAGTGGATTGAGTGCTGGCCTGTGAGCCAAAGGGTTGTTGGTTCAATTCCCAGTCAGGGTACATGCCTGAGTTGCAGGCCAAGTCCCCAGTAGGGGGCGTGAGTAGGGGGCATGAGAGAGGCAGCCAGTTGATATTTCTCTCACACATCAATGTTTCTCTCTCTCTTTTTCCCTCCCTTCCCCTCTCTCTGAAAATAAATAAAATCTAAGAAAAAGAATGGATTCGAGAGCACCAAGAGTGGCAGCTAGAGAGGCTATTACAATAATCCAGCTAGAGATAATGATGGCTTGGAACAAGGTGGTAGTGGTGGAGGTGGAGAGATCTAGATAGATCCAGAATATAATTTTGAATTAGTACCAATAGGACATCCAGGTAGAGCTATCCAGAAGGTAGTTGGAAATATCCATGAGGATCCCCTCTTTTCCCTGCACCATGAATTTCTCCTTTCTTATTGCATCAAGGCCATCAGCAATCAAACACACTCTAATAATTCCTATCTTAAAATAAATTCTCTTTTGATACTGTATACATGTGTAGCTATTTCCTTCCCAAACAAAAGTTTTGCCAAATACTTTTTTTGCAAAAATTTGACTATACTGGCTCCACTTCATTTCTCATTCTCTCTTTAAAAAATAGCTTTATTGAATATATAATTCACATATCATACATTTCTCCCATTTTAAGTATATAATTTAATGGTTTTTAGTGTTGTAATTGTGGTGGTGGTGGTTATACGAATCTTCAAATGTAGTAAAATCGCATAGACACACACAAGTACCTATAATATAACTGGTAGAATTTGAATAAACTCTGTGAATTTTACCAATATCAAATTCTTAACTTTGATATTATACTATAGTTGTATAAGATGTCAGCATCAGAGGAAAGCTAGAAAAAGGCTGCTCGAGACTTTCCTATGTATTTCTTTGCAACTGCCTGTGAATTTATAATTATTTCAACATAAAACATTACAAAAACATCTGGAGACCAAGTAAAAGACTCCAAATATGAATTCATTTGCCAATTGAGAAGGGCTGTATACATGCCCAATTATTAGTGCTATTATTTCTCCCCTACCCTGTTGATCAAATTTGCCCCATGTATAACAGCCCAAAATAGTATTGCCAAAGTAAGTAGCTTTGCCCATTGTGGTCACTCCAAGCAAAACCAAAATCCTTTTTTAAAGCTTACAGTCCTCTATCAGGCCACCTCCTCCAAGTCCTTTTCCCTTGCTTCAAGAAAGCAATATTTCAGATGAGGTACTAAACATTTTTCTTAACACGGTAAGAGGCACTTATACAAGAGTGTTACATCTAGTCAGAATATGAGTTAACAAGAGCACCAGCATCCTGACATTTTCAGACTATATATGTTTATAATTTTATATATAATGAGTGTGACATTTGTCATTAACTTATCAGAATCCAGACATAATAAGAACACTTTGCTCTTTTGCTTCAGAAATTAGCTTATTATTAGCTTAAGTATTTCCCACTCTCTCTAGCCTGGGTTAAGAACAAGGGCATTGGAATAAGGTAAATGTGTGTTCAAATTCAGCTCTGACACATGGGGTGTGAGAATGCAGGCCATTTGTCTTGACTTCTTTTTTTTTTTTTTCCCACTGTGCAGCCTGCTTCAGTGCCTGCAGCCTATGGGCAGAGGCTGGGCCATGGTTCCAGGCCCGGGTGCTCTGGCATGGGGCACTAGGAGAGACCCAGGGGGATGGGTGTCTTGACTTCTATAAGCATCATTTCTTCATCTATAAAATGAGGTCATAATTACAACTATCTTAGAGGTTTGTTGGTTTGAGCCAATGAGATATTTAAAAATGCTTAGCATGGTAACTTCTGGTATATAATAAAAGCTTAATACACAATAGTACTACTAATGGTTTATTATTATTATTATTATTATTATTATTATTATTATTATCATCATTATCATTATCATTACCATTGTCACTATTATTAGTTTACCACCCACCTATAGTGGTATTAAATGTCTAGAACACATGGTTTTATTTATTTTTAAAAAAATTTATTTTAATTGTTGTTCAAGTACAGTTTTCTGTCTTTTACTCCCATCCCAGTCCACCCCCCCAGTGCTCCCCACCTCCCTCCCATTTCCACCCCCCTTAGTTTTTGTCCATGTGTCCTTTATATTTGTTCCTATAATCCTTTCCCTTTTTCCCTTGAAATTCCCTCCCCTCTCCCCTCTGGTTACTGTCATCCTATTTTCTATTTCAATGTCTTTGATTATATTTTGCTTGCTTGTTTGTTTTGTTGCTTAGGTAGAACACATGGTTTTAGATTTCAGTCCTTGTAAATCTGAGTGAGGCTGGTCCTTTCTATCTGTACCCTCCCAAAAACTCTTGAGAAAACATTTTTCAAGTAAGCCTTTACTTCTTTGGGGTTTACACTATGGTTTTCATTGAATTTCACTCTGACATTTAGGTTCAGTCAAAGGTAGAGTTCAAAATGAAATTTAAAGGTACTTTTATGCAACTGTAACCAAGAAAATTCTGCAAATTGGAAAGTGCTGAGTTTTGCACAAATCTTAGGTCAGTTTTCTTTCTTAGGCCAGACAACTCTGCTACACTGGTGGACATATATGTCTAGAAGAGAGAAATGGCTATGGGAAGAGAAGAGGCCTCCCTCTCTACACAATAATTATTCCAAGTGTGACAGAGAAATGGTTGGGAGAAAGATAATTATGGGATCTTGTCCAGTGGCTCAGTCTCTCCTGGATGTATCAAGTGACCTTTAGGCAGTTGCTTTCAGTCAGAGGCATGTTTGATGAGGCTGTAGTGGGCATGGGGTCAACACAAATGCCTCCTCTCCAACATTTCAGATGGGAAGTAATTGTGGACACATGATAAAACTGTCAAAAGCACATGATATCTGCTATTTAAAGTACAAAACACAAGTCAATAGTGTTATTAGTTCTACAGCACTATAACAAAATAGTTGTTGCAGTAGAGTGCATATTTGTGCTCCCTCCCAATTCATCTGTTGAAACCTAATCCCCAAAGTGATGGTATTTGGAGATAGTCATTTTAGAGGTGAATAGGTCCTGAGGATGGAGTCCTCATTGATGGGATTAGTGCCCTTCTAAAAGAGGCTCCAGAGATTCCACTCCACTTCTGTCATGTACAGACACACCAAGAAATCTGTAACCTCAAAGAGGGCCCTCATCAGAACCCAACCAGGCTGGCACCCCATCTTAGACTTCTAGCCTCCAGAACTGTGAAAAATAAATGTCTACGGTTTATAAGCCACCCCAATATATGTTATTCTGTTATAGTTTCTCAAACAGACTAAGACAGTTGTTTGTGAAGATAGAGGATTAAAACTTTAAAATCTAAAACTATGAGGTTTACAAAGACAAATACCATATACTGTCATTTATATGCAGAATCTAAAGTTCAAAATAAACTACCAAACAAAATAGAAACACCCCTATGGATACAGAGAACAAACTGATGGTTGCCAGAAGGGTAGGGGGTTGAGGCACTTGGTAAAAAAAGGTGAAGAGATTAAGAAGTACAGATCAGTAATTACAGCATAGTCACAGGGATGAAAAGTACAGCATAGGGAATATAGTAAATATTTCAATAACTATGTATGGTGTCAGGTAGTTACTAGAAATATCAGGGGGATCACTTCATAAGTTATACAAATGTCTAACCACTGTGCTATATTCCTGAAGCTAATAAAAAATAATATTGAATATAAACTTTAAGTGAAAAAAAATAAAAATTTAAAAATATGTCATGTTTAAATAATCAGCACTCCCACAACCTTTCAGACATATCATTCCCATAACTAAGGCCATATATTATCAATGAAAATTCCTTTCAGGGGTGCCTTTTGGGTATAGTGCTATAGATGCACACATTTTAAATGATACATGAGATCCATCTGAAAAATGTCCAGCCATTGTTAATATAATGAGAATGGTTTGTGAAACATTGATGTAATCCAGCAGCCAAGGAGAGTGGACTGGAACATGCATGCATGAACAATGAAAATTTCACTGTACTAGTCAGTGGGGGTGGTAGATGCCATTGAAGGAGAATGTGTACTGTGTGGCCATCACATTCACAATGACTGAATCAATGAACAAATCTACATCAAATTTTGCATTAAGCTTGAAAATTCCTCCATGGAATCTATTCAGATGATTCAGAAGTCCACAGCTATGAGCAACTGGTGATTGGCAGCTTCATCATAACAGTACACCCTCTGATGCATCACATCTTGTGCAGAGCTTTTTGGCAAAATCTCAAATCACTGAAGTGACTCAGCCTCCCTATAGCCCATATTTGGTGCCCTGCAACTTCTGACTTTTCCCAAAACTAAAATCACCTTTGAAAGGGAAGAGATTTCAGGCCAACAGTGAGATTCAGGAAAATATGATGGAGTAGCTGATGGTAATTGGGAGAACTATGTGAGGTCCCAAAGTGCCTACTTTGAAGGGGACTGAGGTGTCACTCTCCTGTGTACAATGCTTCTTGTATCTTATACGTTCGATAAATGTCTCTGTTGTTCATATTATATGGCTGGATACCTTCTGGACAGACCTGGTACTAAATAGTATTTTGTCAGTAGTAGCCACAAAATACACCTATGGGTGAATGGAAGATGCAGGAATATGATTGAGCATTGTGGTTGAGGGATCCTGCAACTAGAAAACAGATTTGATGAATTACTTTTCTACATATTTTCTGAGTATTATTTTTTCCATTTTCAGGCACATTTGTAATTCATTGCTTGGTAAGGGAATTAGGAAGAAAAACCATATAGGCCTCTCTCATCCCAGCTAAAGACAAACACCTGAAAGTTTTCAACTATCATTTCTTTAGGGAAGGTTTCTCTGACATTTTCCGCAGTCCCACTAGGTTAGGGCCTTATGGGATTCCACCATCTCTCATTCCTTTCACTCAGAGTGCTCATCACACTTATAATTAGATAACAAATTGTATAATTGTGAGTTTAGGACTTATTTTTTTTCTGCTAGATGGTATACTCTCTGAGTAAAGGGACTGTGTCCACCTTAGTCACTGCTTATCAGAAACTTCTACCTCAGAACTTGGTACATAGTGGATACTCAGTAAATACTATATTTCTGAATTAATTCCATTTCTTCACCCATCATTTATCTGAACTAGCTACATGGATTTTTTTCTTGTAAACAAGAAACTTGACTAGAATGCAAAGGAATTAATGGAAATAGCAAAGTCTCTGAAAAAGCTTAGCCCAGGTTTCTTTCTAATAGTTTATTTTGCAATGAAATTAATTCTCTTTGTAACAGGAAAGGCCTGTATTTCATACCCCAGTGCTTGGATAGCTAGATCAGCTTCCTCTTTTCAGCAGGGTAGTAAAATGTTGCACTACTCTTTTCCTCACCTCCATTCTAGTTTCATTTTTAGGTTGCTAATTTGACCTTTAACTTTCTTTTTTTTTAAGGCATCAAATGCAAAGAGAGAGTAGGTATTTTCCCCAGGTGTTATTACCAAAGTGAGACATCATTTCTTAGATTCTCTGTAGTTGGGGACCCAGTCACAGTTCCTCACACATATGCCAGAATGTAATCCATCCTTATCCCAGGGACAATTTCTCTTGAAAATTTAAGCTGTGTTATTTATAGGAATGTATATTATTGAGAGGAGAATAGTGTGGTTTATGTTTTGTGCATAAAACCCAAGGGCTTACCAAACACTAGCCTTTTGAATATAGGATGCAGTAATTACTCCCCCCATTTAGTTCAGCATTTAACAAATGTACCCAATTTCCTACCACTCACCATTCTTATAGTATTTTGGCAGAATTTAAAAGCACTTACCCATTGGGAGCCTGTCCTGGAACATAAACTCCCCCACCTACAAAGCAACATAGCAAGTATAACATAAACTCAAAAAAAAAAGTGTGTGGCACTTCTTAAGAATTCCTTTTAAAATAATTATTAATATGTTTCTCTTATGTAAAATGTTGGTAACATATTTTAATATATAACAAGACATTACTTTTCTACCTCAGCTTCCAAAAGAGATGGCCACTCCTAATTATCTTTTAATCTCAGCCTGGGATGCCACATCTCCTCCTCCAGGAAGCTTCCTTGTACCCCAACCAACAGAGTAACCTCCTCTGTGCTTCCAAAGCAAGCCCATCAGAGCACTTGGCCCTGAGCCTCCATCAGCCTGTTTCACATTTGTATCTTAGACTAGACTTAGAGCCCCTGAAAGCAAGGAACACATCATTTCATTCATTCAATTCTGCCCTATCTTGCTTCTGGGCCTTCACTCCTAATCATACTTCATGGATTTGCTTAAGCATTGCCTATTATGTGAAGCTTTCCTCAATACTTTCCTACATTCCTCCATCCTAGACTGAAATCTTATAGCTTTGTGACCCAACTGAATTTGCTGTAATCACCTATTTGCTAGTCTGTGCCCAGTGATGTGCTGGTTAATGTTTAATAACTGGTTTTCTGAAAAAATTCCTAGTTTAGAGTAATTGCTGTTTTCCATGGTGTAAGGACTCCTACCATGGTCAATGTAGGAGTACAATGCTACTAATGTGAGGTCACTCAGCATCGAGTTGGGAAGAAATGCCTAGCAACACAGCATTATATAGTATTTCCACTATACAGATATAGTAAATGTAGATAACCAGAAAAGCATATATGGTGATAAAAGGTAGAACAATGATTAGGAAATGATAAGCTTTGAATTGGTATTACCTTTGTTTCAACTATATTTTTATTGAATTGTAAGTTCATATAACTTACCTTTTAATAACAGGGTGTTTAAATTAGTTTGCAAATTTTCTGAATACTTAACAACTCATGAGCCAGTAGGAGCTGGCTCCAGCACATCACTATCTCTCTGACTAAACTATAAGCTGTTTCTCTGACTGAGACTGGGACTGTCTTGTTCCTAATTGCACTTCCAGCACCTAGCACTGAGGAAACATTAATTAACATTTACTTGTAGCAGCCTGGTGAATTCATCCTTTTGTCCTCCCTACAAAAAAAAATTTAAGAGACAGCTCAGTGTGCTGTTTAACCACAAAGGCTGCTTGGCAAATGCTCTAGAGGAAGCCAACCAACCTCAGCTTAAGAACAAGGTCAGATCTCTGTTATATATATAGCACCTCATGACCAACTTCCTACACACTGAGCTAATGTGCCACTCCCTGTTGAGAAACTGAACATGGTTCTGCAAGTGTTTTATCCTCTCCTTGAGGGGTTAGCTCCAGCTTTCTTACTAAGGAAGCAAACAAGGGTAGTAGAGGTCTGCTCTTAAAGCCAAATTCACACCAAATCTCAATCAGCAAAATAGAAATTTTGTCTTTCCAAGCTTCAGACACTGATTTAATTATTTCAATATCCATTAGAGTTCAATGAATTTCAACCCAACAGAGGGAGTTAGACATTTTTCTAAGGTTTCTTGTAATGGATTTGAGTACCCCATAGCACCAGGTTGGCCACCAGCAGGACAGAACCATAGCAATAGTCTCAATGTGTTTGAAGCCAAATCCTCACAGTAGGAGCTTAACTTTCAGGCATTGGAAATTGACTTTTTATAATCATAGCAATAGCTAACATGCAATGAGTGCTTCCTACCCTGGGCTAAGCATCATATGAGGCCATCCTAGTGGCCTAGTTAATGAAGCCTCACATAAAAGTCTTCAACTAGTGCTACTCTCATTTAAATTGTCAGTATATTGGGGCTGTTGCCAATCTGGTAACATCAGACTGTGTGGTTGGGATGAAAAGGTTCTGCTGTACAAACTGGTAGTTACAGAATTACAGCATAAAGAATATAGTCAATAATATCACAATAAATATGTATAGGGCCAGGTGAGGAATTGAAGCAGTGGGGTGGGGTGGGGGAACTATCCTATAAAGTGCATGATTTTCTAACCACTTTGCTGTACATCTTAAATTAGTACAGAATTATACTGAATGTAAATTGTATTTGAAAAATACAAAACCTTAAAAAGAATAATGCTGTGGCTTTCTAAGAAATCGGCAGTAGGGAAAAATTCTCTTGGAGACTTTTCTTTTTTGCCAAGATGGTGCAGTCAGACTAGCAGGAGATGTGGCTTCCTCAATAAGTGTGCTCAAATTGCCTTGAATCACTCCATTAAGAAGCTTGGAAGGAAGAGATCCCACGGGCTCAGCTTTATGCGTTTCTGACATCCATTCAGTGACTTGAAATCCGTTGGTTTTCAGGGCAGTGGGTGACACTACCCACGGTCCCCTGCAGATCTTCAATAGGTTGACATTTCACATCATTTGAATAAATCAAAGTGACAGAGGAACATGAAGTTGCTGAGTTGGGAATACGATAATAAGAATTGAAAAAGACAATTTCACTTTCTTGCTGATAAGTGAAATAAGTAAATTTTGAAAAGGAAGTAGGATGCTTTGAGGGAGGAACCTTCTTAAAGAGAGAGCTGCAGTGGTACTTCTTTGTTGGTCAGTAATACACTAGTGGGGAAATGAACCCTAAAAACCCAATATGTAAAATCCACACTGTTCTTCAAAACAAGAAAGTCCCGCTTCATAAGTCCTTCTTACCTTGGAATAAAAACTCAGTATTACATGGAAAATTGGATCCAGCTTCCTCTGAGTGAAACTTGAGCCTTGGTCCACAATGGTTGTTGATCTTTATCTTTTCCTATAAAAGGAAAAAGGATTTGTTCTACCACTGTTGAAAACACAAGCTTAGATAGGTGTTTTCTATCTATTGTGTACATAAACAGCCTAACACTGCTTTCAAGCTACTTTGTTCAAAATCAGTTTCAAAATTTTTCAGAGTAAAAACAAAAAGCAAGCAAGCAAACAAACCAAAACCCCAAATTGTTTTGCAATTTGGGTCAGAAGTTGAAAAACACAATTGTGAGGCCTCATTCAGGAAGGAAGATCTTTTTCATGCTAATCAAGTACTAATTATAAAATCAGTGATAAATGGCACTGTGTGGAACTAAAAAGAAGGGGGTGGAGTGGTGCTACTTCATAATTTAGTCACCCTTGATTGGAAAGTGGGTGCTTAGGATTTGGCACCAAACCCCAGCGACTAACTCTACAGTGTGTGTTTCTCTCACTTTGGGTTTTCAGTTTGGACACAGAAAGAGCAAGCCAAAAATTAAAGCCAGAAGGGATGGTCTTTAAAAGGCCAAGCTGCAAGGAAGAGTGGGGTTCAGGCTCCTTTGTAACTTCTAAGATCCTGGGCATAAATGGAAGTCCTGTTTGGGGGGAATAAAGCCATTCTATGACTACATCATAACATTGCCATTGTCAACTGCCTGGAACCAAGTCAGGGGAAGTGTATTTGGTGTTCAGGAAGTAAACTTAAAGCAAGTGGCCTCAATTTTGCCTGCATGTTAGATCACCTAAAGAACTTTTGAAACTCTTAATGTCCAGACTACACTCCAAATACATGAAATCAGAATCTCTGGGAATGAGCGTTAGGAATCAGTATGTTTTAAAAGATTTTTTATATTTATTTTTAGAGAGAGGGGAAGAGAAGGAGAAAGAGAGAGAGAGAAACATCAATGTGTGGTTGCCTCTCGCCAGGGCTTGTCCAACCCCTGGCCTGCAACCCAGGCCTGTGCCCTGACTGGGAATCAAACTGGCAACCTTTTGGTTCACAGGCCTGTGCTCAATCCACTGAGCTGCACCATCCAGGGAAGGAATCAGGTTTTTTACATGTATTTATTTAATTTAATTAAGTAACTTTTTTAATTGATTGATTTACTTATAGGTATCAGTATTTTTTTTTAGATTGTATTTATTTATCTTTAGAGGGTAAGGGAAGGAGAGAGGGAGAGAAATATCAATGTATGGTTGCCTTTTGTGCGTCCCCTGCTGGGAACTGGCCTGCAACCCTGGCATGTGCCCTGACTGGGAATCGAACCACAATCCTTTTGTTCGCAGGCCCGTGCTCAATCCACTGAGCTACACCAGCCAGGGTAGTATCAGTATTTTTTCCACTCCCTAGGTGATTTCAATGTACAGCCAAGGTTGGGTGAGAATCATGAATCAAATAGTAATAAAGCATTGCTAAAATAATAAAGTGTTCTAATGCTTATATAGTCTTGTGTTTCTTCAAATGATGCTTTCTCTTATAACTGGCATGCAATATGGGCAATTAGTGTTGGTATCTTATTTAATTTAATTTATTTTATATTATATAAGTTTTGGGTGTACAACATTATAATTTGACATCTTATACACTACAAAATGATCACCCCCAAAGTCTAGTTACTATCCATAACCATACAATTTACCCTTTTCATCCCTTTGCCCATTTCCCCTCCTTCCCCACTGGTAACCGCCAATCTGTTTTCTGTATCTATGAGTTTGTTTTTGTTTTATTTTGCTTGTTAGTTTATTTTGTTCATTAGATTCCACATGTAAATGAGATCATATGGTATTTGTCTTCCTCTGAGTCTTTTCAGTTAGCATTATATCCTCACAGTCTATCCATGTTACAAATGGCAACATTTTATTCTTTTTTCATACCTGAGTAGTATTCATTTTGTATGTGATATTTCATTTTAGCATTGAAATATATTTAAAGTGAATACCTAATCAGGGGGCCAAGTCTGAGGCCTGATATTGAACAGATAGTAAGCTAGCAAGGCTAACGCCCTTCTCAGAAAGAAGGGTGGCTTGTAGGCTTGGTACTTGGTGTGGTTGGCCAATCATTTGCTATCAAGTAATTGAGGTGCAGCCAAAGTATGAAAGCCAGGCAGGTACGTAGAATCTAGTCAGAGTAGGCAGGGTGTATTTGGGAGTGAAGTTTGAGATAATGTGGAGAGGCATAAAACATAGAAGCCTCATAGTATGGGATAGACCACTGGAACATGCTCAGAGCAAGAGGGTGCTTCAATCTTTACCACACTGTAGTCCTTTATTCAGGTGCAAGTAGTGGCCACCCTTCTCTTCCACAGGGTTTTTTGTTTTTTTTTTTGGAGTTTTAGGAAAAGGATCTGCTAAGGCATCTTCATGCTAGGTTCTATTTTGTTTAATGTTCGGCATGTTCTAGTCAAGAGCTACCTGTCTGGTGGAGGACAAAGTTCTAAGGTGTCTAAGATTCTCCTGGGTAGGGAAGCTGTTTGCTGGTTTGGTGGGGCCAGGTATGAAGTCCTTACTTACTCTGGCCAAGTTGCTTTCTGGGTCTGATTGTTAAGATGGCACACAGTACTAGTAGGACTACAGGGCAAAGGACAGTTTTGAGAGATGCTTAGGATGTTAAATTGTCAAGGCATGGATGATTGATTAGTTGTGTGAACTAAGGGAAAGGGAGGAATCAAGAATGACTCCCCCAAAACTTTGAGAATCATACATTGTTGGTAGGATTGTAAAATAGCATATTCATTGTGGAAAATAGTTTGGTGGGTCCTCAAAAGCTTAAGCATAGATTGCCATATGACCCAGAAATTCCACTTCTAGAGAACTGAAAACATATATCTTCAGAAAAACATATGTAAATGTTTATGTCAGCATAATTTATAAAAGCCAAAATTGGAAACAACCCAAATATCCATCAACTGATAAATGAATAAATAAAATGTAGTACATTTATACAATGGAAAATTATTCAGACATAAAACAAAGTGAAGTTCCTATTTATGCTACGATATGAAAATGCCTTACAAACATTATGCTAAGTGAAAAAAGTCAGTCACAAATATGATCTCGTTTATATGAAATATCCAGAATAGGCAAAATCCACAGAGAGAGAAGGTATATTGGTTATATCTAAGGGTTGGAGGAGTGACTGCTAATGGATATGAGAGATTTTTTGGGGGGTAATGAAATGTTCTAAAACTAAATTGTAGGGCTCGTTGCATAACTGTGAATTTACTAAAAAGCAGTAAGTTGTACACTTTAAAAGGGTGAATATATGAATTATATCTCAATAAAAAAAGAATGACTCCCAAGTTTTTACTTCAGCTAGCTGAGTAAATGATGATGTCACTTAAACAATACAGAGAAAACAGGTGGCAGAACACATTTAAGAGGGACTAGTGCCTGTGGGATATCTGGGTACCAATGTCCAAAAGACAAGTGAGTGGTGAGTCTCAAGCTTCTGGGAGAGGTCTTGGTGGTAGAGAGACATTTTGGAGCAATCAAATTGGCCATCGATGGTAACTGATGTGGGAAAGGATGTAATCACTTAGGAAGGGAGTGTAGCATATGAGGGCTGTAGACCAAAGGAAGATCCCTGGGGAACATAAACATTTAGAGGATGATGGAGAAAGAAGAGCTCATGAAGGAGCCAAAAGAGGAGACTTGGGGAGATTTGAGGAGGTGCAGCAGAGTGGGAAGAGAAATTGTCATGCCATCCCAGAGCACTGAGATAGAATATCCAGTTCTAATACTATGAAGTAATTCTTTGTCCACATTCTCAGTGCCAGCCTATACTGACCCTGTTTTGCAGATGTGGATAAGATGAATTTTGTCCAAAGATATATTATCTATTATTTAAAAGTTCTCTTTAATGAGGAAATTTGTTCAATAAAATCATTTTTAATTATTTTGTTTCCCTTTTGCTACAAAATTCACTTATTTCTAGCCAGATCAAATTCTCCAACTGCATATATGGGTACATATTATAAGGTCTTTCTCTGATAAATGTCCCACTAACAAGATCCAATTCTAATTATTAAAATATATACCCAGTACCTTTGTCTCTTAAAAATAAAATGTAATTAAACTGCTAATGTATAAGCCATAAGTCTCTGGTCATTGGCATGAGTGGTGTGTGATTCCTCACTGATGAGTCCAGAGCAATATTGACATAATCAACCTCAATGATGTTTAATAAGAACATTTTAAAATTCTATTTTACAAGTCTTTGTTCCTATGACAGTTTACCCCCTACCCCTGTACCTAGAAAGGCAGAGGTCACCTCTCTGGGATAGATTTTGTTCTGCCACTCTCTGTTGCCCCATTATTTCTACAGGTACTCTTGGAGACAAGAGGAAGTGGTATTGTACCTGGAAGACAGAAAAATGAGCTGTCAGAGCGTTGTTTGCCTCACATGTTGACAGTGATATTAAAAGCTAATGTTTATTAAATGTTTACTATATAACTGGCATAAGCATTTACTCATTTAGTCCTCAAAATAACCTTATAAGTTAAGTACTATTATTCTTCCCATTTAAAAGATGGGAAATACAAAGCAAAAAAGACTGAAGTAATTTGCCTGGCACTATATACAGTTAGAGAGTAGCTGGACTCTAGGAGCACTTGGCCTCAACCACTGCTCTAGTTACCTCTCAGTAAGGAGCACAAAGCAGTGTGGTGTAACAGTTATGGAAATGGATTTGAAGTCAGATAGTGAAGTCAAAGCACTGTAACCTAATAGCTAGCTGTGTTACATACAGTAATTCATGAAACCTATATGAGCTTCAGTTTCCTAATGTATATAATGAGGATATTAACATTTTCTCTGCATATCTCACAGGTTTGTTGTGATAATCAAATGAGATGTATAGTAAGTGAATGCTTAAAATGATCAAGCTCTGTGCAAATGAAAATAGGTATCATTATTGTCTTCCCAGAACCTCACTAGGAAGTTGACACAGAAGGAGCTCAGTGATGCCAATTGAAGGAACACACATATCCTGCTTGTTGCTTTTTTTGTGACACTACATGCACTTTACTGTAATTCTCTGTTTGGGAAATTGGCTTCCCTATTACACTGAGTTTGTCAAGAACAAGGAACAGAATTTTTTTCCTCTGTCTCCACATCACCTAGTTCAGTACCTGGCCCTGAAAGGTCACTTCATACATGGTACTAGTTTGTGGTAGTAGTAATGGTAGTAGCAATACAAGGAGCACCTCCAGCAGCAGCACTTTCAATGAGTCACTTTTTCGGCTACTATAGCACCAGCCTGTGGTCATTAGAGAACAGCAGAGAGATCCCCTCCTTCCCTGCCCTGGCCAAGTATAGCCCTGTCTCCATGTAGGCCTCTGTATCTGGGCCAGGTCTCCTTTCATCTCTAACCTTGCACAGCATTTGGCCTGTCTCCAAAGGAGTGGAAATCACACTCAGTTTGACTAAAATGTTTCCCCAAACCTAAGCAGTTTGCAAATTTCAGCCTGAAACTAGGGCAACAGGAGCAGTTTTAGTCACCAAGGCTATTTCCAATGTTAACTAAGCTGCAGCATCCATGAGGTCTGAAACCCCAGGAAAGGACAGCACTTACCACTTCCATCATACAGAGCTCAATGCATTTAACAAAATGTCCTATAGAATTTGGAAAAAATTCTTGGCTTTAGAAGATTAAGAAATGGAGACTTCCGTTTTTTTTTTTTTTAACTAGTGTTTTCAAAGGTCCTTTAGAGAGAACTGCCTATCTACATATTATTTTGATCTTCAACAGTTAAGTAGAGAACCAAATTAAGGTCCCACAAGTCCAGGCTGGGAGTCATTAAGTGATTAAATGGATAGTAATTATTTTAGCTAGCAATGGAAAGAAGGACCCAGCATATTAGTAGAATAGCCTGTCTGCTTGTACTGATGGGCCAACATTATTTTTTCCATTTGACACCAAGGCTGCTCAAACTAATGGTCTTTCAAGTGAAGGCAAAAGCTTTCTATTTATTTATATGGTTTTCACAAGATTCCATTTTAATATCTCTTAATTACTCTACAGCAGTTGAGCATAGGGCTTAAGAGTATGGGATTTGGAGCCAGACAAAACCAGGCTTGACTCTCAGCTCTACAACTTACCAGCTGCAGTAGCTGGGTCACTTACTTCACTGCTCCAAGCTTTAATTTCCTTATCTGTAAAATAGCAACACTAATTCTTGCTTTGAAGGGTTATTGTGAAGATTCAATGAGATGATGCATCTAGAGCACTTAGCCCAGAGCCTGCTAAGGGATAAGAGCTCAGTAAATCATAGCTCTTATAACTCAAATATTGTAAGAATTTTAAACATAGAAGCAATTATGAATTCACCTTGAGAATAGTCAGTGGTAATGATAAGATGCTCAAAACAAGCCCTGTTCAAGAAATGAGGCATAAGGGATGACATAATTGCCCAAAGTTAGTCAGAAAATACTAGAGATGAGCCTTATGCCCTATCTGAAGCCAAAGGCCATACTCCTGATTGCACTAAGCCTCCTTGCTCAACTTTGTTCTAGAGGGGCAATATACTCTTCCCTCCAGCCTTAGATCTCTCACAGTCCTGGTATAACACAATGCCCTGTGCCCTCTTTAAGGTCTGTCAATTAGCTCACTGGTCTAACTGAGGCTGGCTCCTAGGAAGTCAAGTTATTTATCTAAGTTCACAGAGTTAGCTGAACAAGGAATCCTAAAGAGTGGTAAATCTATTATTCCATAGCATTGTACTTCTTGAACATAGAGTATAATTGATATTCCATACATTCAATCATTCATATACATGGCACTGGGATGCAGTGATGATCAGGGAAGATGTAGGTCACAGTCTAGTGGGTAAGACAGGCAAGGAAATAGTCAATGGGACCAACACATGTGATTAGTACTATAAAAGAGAAGCCCAGGAAGCCATGGAAGCTCAGAGGAAGGCAGCTAATCTGGCCTTGGGTGAAGATCAAGGAAGGATCTGTAAAGTTTATTTGTTCTGTTTGCTAGCCAAGAGTTATATTAATTGGTCAGTGGCACAAGATCATATTCATTCATTTACTTATTGAACAAAAATTGACTGAATGAGATCCCTGTGCCAGGTACTGTGGTAGGCAGAGATGACTCAGACATGGGTATTGCCCTTTTAAAATTTCACTCTTTCCTTTAGTAAGTGAGTGGCAATGATATTTTTTAGTTTATTGAGAATTACCAACTTCATCAGCTTCAGGTAACAGGTAACAATAACTACAGAAGTCTGAAGAACTCATTGGTTGGGTTTTTGCCTAGTTAAAAAATCTATTGATTGTTCTTTTTGTGTCACAGAATGTTTTGGTTCATGAACAGGAAAGTGTACCTGAATTTCTGGAACCTTATAGCATGGTTATGTAATACAGTATTAGTTAATAGAGTCTTTAAGACTGACCTTCAGAATTTTGAGGAAGAATTCAAATTCAGTGACAGTGATATGAGCAGACATGTCAACAGTGAGGTTTGTCTCACTTACCATGGTGCAGAGGATGTATTGCCTTGCTTTGATGGACAGTTGAAACAAAATCCTCCATGTGCTTCTAGGAAATGTTCAAATGGTATGCTTATTATTGATTCCAGAATGTCCCTCCATGGTACCTCTTAAGAATACAGTTTCCTGCTCTGGCTGGTATAGCTCAGTGGATTGAGTGTGGGCCTGCAAACCAAAAGGTCACCAATTCAATTCCCAGTCAGGGCACATGTCTGGGTTGCGGGCCAGGTCTCCAGTAAGGGGGCATGTAGGAGGCAACCATACATCAATGTTTCTCTCCCTCTTTTTCTCCTTCCCTTCCCCTCTGTCTATAAAAATAAATAAAATCTTTTTTTATTTTTCTAAAGAATACAATTTCCCACATTCTTACAGTGGTTTAAAAGTCATTGCTATTGTTTCTGATATGTCCTCTCTTTACTTGTTTTCATGTACTTCTTTTGCTATTTCTGCCCAGATAGCTTCTAAAAGTTCCACCCTGGAGCTTCCAACTTTGCATTTCCTCCTGAGACTTAGAGTCTATAATAGGATCTTGGCCTCATGAACTTTAAAGATCAGAAAACAGTCATGATTCTGATTTTCCAGTGAAATACAGCAGCAGTCCCTGTGAGGTCTTTCCATGTTATTTGGGAAAAGTAATAAAAATTAGTTCAAACTGTGACTATGATTCTGAATTTCCAATCTTGGTAGAGTTCGGCCATCATGCTTGGCAGGTTATCTAAAAACTGTTGGCAGAGAAAATTCTTTCAGCCTTCTGGAAATTTTGTCCTCTGCTAATGAATTTAATAAGTCCTAGGGATTAGCTCTCCTGCCCTAGGAGAACTCTGCAAAGTTTATCCTCTTTGGAAGGCTTTAATGGACACCTTTGCCCAGAATGACTGATGGAACCACAGTTTTTGGCTGTGGGCTAAGTAAGTTATCTTAATTTGTACTTCCCCCAATTGTCTTGAATTCCCTCTGTTGTGCTCTGGGGAAGTTGAAGAACATTGTTTCTAACAGGAGGACTTCAATAATTAGGTCCCTATCAAATGAGGTCACCTGTCTTTTTCAGCTGTCCGCAGCTACAGTGGGTTGGAAAGAATGTTGAGTTTGGAGTCAATCCAACCAGGACTAGAGTCAAGACTTCCCAGCTGTGTGACCCAAGACAAATGACTTTACCTCTCTGAGCCCCCATTTTATCATCAGTAAAATGAAAATAATAATAGTATCCTCCTGACACGGAAACTGTGAAAGTTAAGGAGATAATGCATGTAAAGTGACTTAGGGTAACCAACTGTCCTGGTTTGCCTGGGAATGAAGGGTTTCTTGGGACACTGTACTTTCAGCACTAAAACCAGGACAGTCTCAAGTAAACCTGGATAGTTAGTCACCCCAGATGAATATGAGTAAGATGTTTCTTTTCTTTGTTCTTATCACTAAATAGCCACCATTTCTAGGTCAGGAGATTCTGTCTCCCCACAAATATCTCATCTACATCCCCTGTCTGATCTAGGCAATCTGCTCCAAGTACATGAAAGTCAGAGATTAAGACCCTCAAACTGTAAAGTGCTATAAATGTTTAAATTATTAGTATTACTCATATTGTATATATAGTGACATTCTAATAATTATAGGTTCAATAGTAGGATATACAAAGCCAATAAAAAAGATTCAGCATTTATTGAATGCTTATTATCTGAACAATATTATGCTAAGCATTAGAGTCAGAATAATATACTGGTGAAAATTGAATAATAGAATAATAACTTCTCTTTTTGATAAACTTTTAAAATGAATCTGATGGTTTTTTTAAATTTTTCCAGCTTTGTTGAAGTATAATTGACACATAAAAATTCATTTAGAATATACAACATGATGATTTGACATATGTATACATTGCTAAATGATTACCACAATCAAGTAAATTAATACATCCATCACCACTTTTGTGTGTGTGGGGGGGGGGAGGGCAAGGTCACTTAATATCTACTCATCAATATCAAGTATATAATACTGTGGTATTAACTATAGTCACCAAACTGTATGTTATATACTCAGAACTCATTCATCTTATAACTGACCAACCTTCCCCATTCCCTTAGCTCCTTAACCCTTGGTAACTACCATTATACTCTCTGATTTTGTGACTTCAGCTTTCTTAGGTTCCACATATAAGTGAGATCATATGTTATCTATATTACTGTGTCTGGCTTATTTCCCTTAGCATAATGTCCACCAAATCCATACACACTGTTGCAAATAGATTTTCTTCTTTTTATGACTGAATAGTATTTCATTCTGTGTGTGTGTATCACATCTTTACCCATTTGTCTACCAATACCAGTGGATACTTTGGTTGTTTCCATATCTTGAATATTGTGAATAATGCTATGGTGAACATGGGGCTGCAGATAGATATCTCTTCGAGATACTGACTTCATGTCCTTTGGATATAAATCCAGATGTGGGATTTCTAGATCATATGGTAATTCTATTTTTAATTTTTAAAGGAACTTCCATAGTGTTTTCCTTAGTGGCTGTACCAATTTACATTCCCACCAACAGTGCACAAGTGTTCCTTTGTCTCCACATTGTCCCCAACACTTGTTATCTCTTGTCTTTTTAATGATGGCCATTCTAACAGGTGTTAGGTGATATCTCATTGTGGTTTTAATTTACATTTCCCTAATGATTAGTGATGTTCAGTATCTTTTCATATACTTGTTGGTCATTTGTATGTCTTCTTTGGGAAAACCTCTATCCAAGCCCCTTGCCCATTTTTTAATCTGGGTATTTGGGGTTTTTTGTTACTGTTTTGCTGCTCAGTTGTATGAGTTTCTTAAATGTTTTGATTATTAGTCTCTTATGAAATACAAATATAACTTTTTATTGTGCTTTGCTTCATTGTGTTTCACAGATATTGTGGTTTTCTACAAATTGACAGTTTCTGTCAATCAAGTCTATCAGCCCCATTTTCCAATAGCATTTACTCACTTTAAGTCTCTGGGTCACATTTTGGTAATTCTAGCAATATTTCAAGCTTCTTCATTATTATTATATTTATTACAGTGATCTGTGATCATGATCTTTGATGGTACTCTTGCAATTGTCTTGGTGTGCCACAAACCTCACTCATATAAGGCAGTGAAGTTAATCTATAAATGTTATGTATGTTCTGATTGCTCCACCAGCTGGTCATTCCCCCATATTTCTCCCTCCTTGGATCTCCCTATTACCTGAGACACAATACTTAAATTAGGCGAGTTAATAATCCTACAATAGCCCTTAAGTATTTAAGTGAAAGGAACAGTCACACATCTCTCACTTAAAATCAAAAGCTAGAAATGATTAAGCTCAGTGAGGAAGATATGTCAGAAGCTGAGAGAGGCCAAATGCTAGGCCTCTTGTGCCAAACAGTTAGCCAAGTTGTGAATGCAAAAGAAACGTTTTTGAAAGAAGTTAAAAGTGCTACTCTAGTGAACACATGAATGATAAGAAAGCAAAACAGCCTTATTGCTAATGTGAAGGGTAAAATGCTACCAAACAGCATCACATGCTGCAGAGAAACAGTTTGTGAAAGGAAGAGTCAATCGATGTGCAAATTTCACTGTGATCTTATTTTAACAAATTGTCACAACCATCCCTACCTTCAACAACCACCACTGTGATCAATCAGCAGCCATCAACACTGAGGCAAGACCCTCTACCAGCAAAAATATTATGACTTGCTGAAAGCTCAGATAATTAGCATTTTTTAGCAATAAAGTATTTTTAATTAAGGTTTATAAATTTTTAGACATCATGCTATTACACATTTAATATACTACAGTATAATGTAAACATAACTTATAGGCAGTGAGAAACCAAAAAAAATTGTCACTTTCTTTATTGTGATATTCACTTTATTGTGGTGGTCTAGAATCAGACCTGCAATATCTCCAAAGTATGCCTCTGTAAGGTTTTCAAATATTTTCTACCATACCACTGATTGCCTTTCCATGTCATTGACTGTTTCCTTTGCTCTGTGGAAGCTTTTTAGTTTGATATAGTCCCACTTGTATAATTTTACTTTTGTTGGCTGTGCATTTTTGTTGTCAAATCCAGAAAATCATTGCCAATGCCAAAGTCAAGGAACTTTTTCCCTATGTTTTCTTTCTTTTTTTTTTAAAGGAAGTTTGGCACCACCTGGCTTATTTCACTTAGCAAAATGCTCTCCAGATCCATCTATACTGTCACAAAGGGTAAGAGCTCCTTCTTTTTTTCTGCTGTGTAGTATTCCATTGTGTAAATGTAGGATAGTGTTTTGATCCATTAATTTACTGATGGGCACTTAGGTTGCTTCCGGCACTTGGCTATTGTAAATTGTGAACATTGGGGTGCATAAGTTCTTTTGAATTAGTGTTTCAGAGTTCTTAGGGTATAATCTCAGCAGTGGAATTGCCAGGTCAAAAGGCAGTTCTATTTTTACTTTTCTGAGGAAATTCCATACTGTTTTCTACAGTGGCTGACCAGTCTGCATTCCCACCAACAATGCACTAGGGTTCCCTTTTCTCTACATCCTCTCCAATACTTGTTGTTTGCTGATTTGTTTATGATGGACATTCTGACTGGTGTGAAGTGGTATCTCATTGTGGTTTTAATTTGCATTTCTCTGATGGCTAGTTTATTTATTTCATCAGTCTCTGGGCCCTCTGTATATCCTCCTTAGAGAAGTGTCTGTTCAGGTCCTTTACCCATTTTTTAATTGGATAGTTTGTCTTTCTGGAGTGGAGCCATGTGAGTTCTTTATACATTTTGGAGATCAAACCTTTGTCCAAGATATCATTGGCAAACATATTTTCCTATACAGTTGATTCCCTTTATACTTTGATGATGCTTTAGTTGAAAAAGTAGTTCTTTTATTTTTATTGATGTAGGTTTTAGAAGCTATTAATTTTCCTCTGGCCATTGTTTTAAATGTATTCCATAGATTCTGATATGTAGTGTTTTAATTACAATTATTATTCAAAAATGTATAATTTCTAATTCTTTCACCTATTAAGTTTTTTAATTGAGGTTTGTTTGCTTTTTTAATTTCCAGATGTAAGGTCTGTTTATTTTGTTTTGGTTTGGTTTCATTTTTAAATTCTAGTTTTATTCCATTTAGAACCTAGATAT
Source organism: Carollia perspicillata (assembly GCA_004027735.1). Lineage (NCBI taxonomy): Eukaryota > Metazoa > Chordata > Mammalia > Chiroptera > Phyllostomidae > Carollia > Carollia perspicillata. The sequence goes on from PVKM010000222.1 coordinate 24,854, forward strand.
TTTACAGCATAGATTTGTTCTGCTTATTTTTTAAAAACTTTAAATAAATAGAATCCTGCTATTTCCCTATTTTGAACTCCAAAGCATTTCTGTTTTCAGGAAAAAAAAAACAATATACTCCCAAGGTACCAAGCTCTTCTGACCTATAACTGGAAATGCTTCTATCATACTTACAATAATTCTACTAGCTATTGAGGTTAAGCTAGTTAGGGTGGACATACCACTATTGCAATTAGGCTTTGAGACTTGAAGCCCCAGCTTAGAAAATTTTGAAAATGTATTCCAATTGTCTTCCCAAAAGTAACTTTTCTGCCATTAGCAAGCTGGAAGCAAAGTAACAGAAAATAATAATGCAATGCTATTTTCTCCAGATGTTATTTCAATGTATTTCACTTTCCAACTTCACAAAAAAATACATTCAGACTATTTCAAATTAAATATTCTGTCATTGCCTTCACAACATGAGCAAATAATTACCAGAAAACTAGGTTTTTGTACCATCTAGTGGTGTGTCCAAATATAGCTGACACATAAATGTTTTTTAAGTTAATGATTCTTTAAGAGGCACTTGAAGGGCTCAGGTTATTGTGGATTGTTCCATATGTAGATTATAGGTGCAAGGAAATGTTAAGGTCCCTCACCCTGCTATTATTATGAATTCTGTGCTTTTATTCCTCACTTTGTCATGAGTACGATAGATTCAGGTTTGCAATCTGAAGATTCTAGATCTGCATTGACTACAAGGATAAGGGCAAACAAAAAAAACCTTACACTGTTAAAACAGAGAACATAACATGTTCATCACCTCTCTTCTACTCTCTCTTTTTTAAAAAAATTCTTGGACATTGCTTAAAAGTCCTCAGAACTTTTTAAGACTGATTTTGTTGATTTCAAATGTGGTAAAATGCACATAACATGAAATTTATCACCTTAACCGTTTTAAGTGTACAGTTCAATAATAGTGAGCACATTCACATTTTTGTGCAACAGATCTCTACAGGATAAGGAGGAGAGGGAGATGGAGGTGGTGTTTCTTATCCTCAGAAACTCAGATTCAGTAAGTCTAGGGCAGAACTGAGGAATATTCATTTTCACCAAGCTCCCCAGGTGACAATGATGCATCCAGTTGGCCTTTTGGGAATCATTGATTTACATAGACCACATAGGTCTGCAGAAGTAACCATCTTCTGTGCTGGCCTGGTAAAAGATTTAAGATGTGCCTGGGCCCTGGCCAGGTAACTCAGTTGGTTAGAGCATTGTCCCAATATGCCAAGGTTGTGGGTTCTATCCTTGATCAGGGTACATACAAGAATCAACCAATGAAAGCATCTATAACTGGAACAACAAATCAATGTTTCTCTCTGTTTCACATCAATAAATAAAAAGTAAATAAAAATATATGCCTGAGACTGATGTAGGGCTCCAATCTGGCATCAACCTTAACTCTACCTCTGTGTGACAAAGTGAATCAACCTCACTAATCTGACCTCTCAAATCTACCTTTGAAGTTTGATTTTCAACTGTTTATCAAGCTGAATGTTTCACTCCAGCTGGTCTAGTCTGATTAGTATCTATCCATAAGTCTTGAGATTTCTTTCTGTGTCTGCTCTAAAAATAATGCTATATGTTTTTCAGCTGGGTCTTCCAGGAAACAGGCACTAAAAGTTAGGGATATGAGAAATTTACAGAGTCTTGGTAGGTAATACCTATGAAAGATAAAATAAAGAGGAAGCAGAATTGAGCAGGGAAGAAACTCAGTACATGATGCAAATCTGGCAAAGACTCAAATGATTCAACAGGAAATCTAGATCGAATATTGCCCATTAGAGGAGTGCCACGCTGAGCAGAAATGGCCAGGCCCTAGTACACTTAAAATGTTCAGTCACTGGTTGGGGGCTTCCCATGAAGGTCATAGCCTATGCAGATCCTAAGTTACTATTAACAGATGAAGGCACTCAGCTAACCACACTCTTTGCAGCTGAATGGCAAATCCATGGCCACCATGGTTCTTTCTTCTGTTCTTCAGTGGTCCAGACACTATCCTCTTCTTTGAGCCCCAGTATGGCAACTGTCTAGAGGTCATGTCATAACTACTACATTTGTTTCAAAATATAGGCTATTAGAGCAGGAAATGACCTTAAGAATCATCTCATATTAGAAATAAAGAAATTGAAACCCAGAGTATGTGTGTGTATGCATGTTTTCATGTGTGTTTGAGAGAAAGAGAGATTTACTCAAGACAACACAGCTAGCTAGTCAAAGCCAGGATTGTAACCCAGATGTTCTCTCAGTTCAGGTTTGCAGTAGCATTAAAAAGTTGCTCTCTTCCCTGGCTGGCATGCCTCAGTGGATTGAGTGCCAACCTGTGAACTAAAGGGTCTCTGGTTTGATTCCCAGACAGGGCACATGCCTTGGTTGCAGGCTGGGTCCCCAGTGGAGAGTGAGTGAGAGGCAACCGCACATTGATGTTTCCCTCCCTCTCTTTAATTTAAAAAAATTGCTTCTTATTTTGAAAGATTAGTGGAGGGAGAGTTTTCACCTAAAAAGTAACTGTAACTGCTGCAAATAGACTCAACTTGCTTCCAAGCATGCAGAATCACTAAAATGAAGAAAAAATAACCAAACTTCTCTTTGAGAAGATCTTTGAGGCTTAATTTAGTCTTAAATATATAAGGAAATGGTGATAAAAATTATAATTTTCATGAAAATGCTATAACTCATTCATTTCTATAATAATGACTAACATAAAAATTCAGTGACATATTATTTTAAAATCTCATGCATTAAAGAAATTGAAATAGACCATTGCATTATTACTTCACATTTTGAAAAAACAAATGGTTTACAAAATTATTTTCAAGTAATTATGTCAAGCCAGGGAAACAATTATGAAAAGGGCAGAGGTTATTGTTTGTATGGCAGTAAATTAATTCATATTCTAGTTAGCATTTATTTGTGAAGGGGTGATTTTATTTTCAGTGTTACATATGATACTGATTTTTAGAATGGAAATGCATAAACATAGGTCTTAATTGGATATGCAAACATTCTTGTTTGGAATTCTAAAAAGATAGTGTTTGCTACCAGTAAAAGCAAATTGTCACTTTTTTTTTTTTTTGCTTTTTCAGGACAGGAATTCTTCAAGTATGTGAGTTTACAGCCCATGTAAAGCAATCCTCATTCTTCCAGATGGTAAAGTTCAGGAATGGCTATGTGTTGGTAGGGATGGGGGTAGAAGGTGGGATGTTCGGGGTGGGCAGCAGCTGGTGAGTCAGTCTATCAAGCCAGTTTCTCAAAACTGTAGAGAAAAATGTAAATGGGGTTTATGGTCTCTAGCTTTATTGGGCCCCAACTTTCCTGTTTCAGACCTTGATCAATCTGCTAATTCCACATGCTCCTTCAACTAGAATCTCATAAGATTATTACTAGGTGTATAGATGAAGCCATGCAAACACACAGGGGCCAACAACATTACCTCTGTGTGAAGGGTGGCACACATCTTGTGTGCACTTTGAAATGCAAGAGTAAAATGCCAAAGTGAGTCAAAGAAATGCTTTTCAAGTTAGCCTGTTGGATGTAAGGTGGGAAAGGGAAAAAAGGATCGATGTAGAAAGCCAGAAATCTAGTCTGACATTTCAAGTAGGGGGTTGATCTGGGCAGGAATTTACCTATGTGTCAGAGCAGGGGTTTCTCAGAGACCAGAGGCCCTTTCTTCCCTATTTATCAAAATGGAATAATTAATTACTGCTTCCAGCTTTATTCAAGAACATCCAAACTGAGGGATTTTCAGGGAAATGTTATCATTTTACCCAGCCTACTTAAGATTATGGCTCTCTCGGAATCACTTCTTTCCCCTAAGTATCATATTAAGAGCTCAATTCTGAAGGTACATGTTAACCCAAGATAAGCACACACTTGTATAAATTATGTGTCACAAATGCTAGAGTCAGCCTCCACCTTGAATTTTCTCAACTAGACCATAGCATTTGAAGGTAAATGACTTTGAGAGAAAATATACTGGGTATATTTTTCTTTTACCAATCTAGGAAACAGGTAACACACTGGAAAAACTGTTTTTGACATCGAAGAAATACTGCATTACTACCAAAGTCATCAATTCACACACAAGAGCTGTAGTCTTTATTTGCATAGCAGAGGGGAGAAAAAAATATCTAAGAGTCACCCTGATGTTGATAAGTATTATGGTAGAGAAAAGAGCTCTGAAGTCAGAGACATGGTTTCAGCTCTGGCCCTGGCCCTGGCTATATGACCTTGGGAGGCTATTTACCAACTCTGAGTCTCAGTATCCACATGTATTGTATGACGATAATAACGCCAATCCCAGGGTTATTAGAAACTTTGCAAAAGGTCATGAATGTGAAAGAATTTAGGATTAAGTATAGCATAATCCACAAAACTGAAGTTTTATTATTCACTCTGTCAGCTCTTACACAGGAACAAGTAGGGTGTGAATGGGGGGATATTGACAGCAGGGGCTTCCAGGGTTGTCATGTGGTAAGTACCAAGCTCACAGTGGACACAAGGCTGTCCACTAGATTAGAGAGATGAATAAGTTTGGAGGAATTTGTCTTTTTATCTGGAACAATCTGCAGGGAGGTTCTGCTGCTATGTCTTGGACAAGTCATGCCTTTCATCACCTCTAGTTCATCTAAGATACAGTGGGTTATCTACATGGGTGGCCCTGATGGTTCTGTGCTGAAAAGAAAGTTAATTTTCCAGGATTTTACTAACAGTGAAAGAGTTAAAGGAAAGGTTAAGTTGTTCATGGAAGACAGGTTGCCTCTGTGGAAGGCTGCAGGGTGCTCCTAAGATCCAGATGAACACCAATGGGGTGTAAGGTGACAGAATCCCCATCCTTAGAATGAGAGCAGACAGAAACACATGGAACTGCAGCTAATAAATGCTTTAGATACAGAACTTACTCTCGGCCCAGTTTGGAATGAGGCAGTTTGCTAACTAACTAACTTACTAACTTCCAATAAGTTAGTCCCTTCATGTCTCAGCAATTCTGGTTGGAGTCACTTTTTTAGAATTGAAGAATCAAATTTTCCAAGTAAAAAGTATTTTATTTACCAGGACCAGCCTGAGACTTTTACAGCTTCCTTCCAGACTCTGAGGATACAGAAAATGTCCAGCCTCAAACCATTCTCAATGGGTCTTGCCCACCCCATTTTCATTTTGATTTTGATAAAGGCAGGAGTAAAGCTGGTCACAGTCTGGTTAAGGTTGGAAAGCTTCAGGCTGATCCTGGTATCTCTATTCAATTGGAAAAGTGGGACAACCTCAGAGGATACCTCACACTCAGTCTTGGTATGAAAGACCCTGTTCATGGAGAGTAAGGGAACTATGATTTCTAAGTAGGAGAGCAGTGGGTGTAGTGGCAGGGTGGGATGAGCATGCAGCTGGGCCTCCATGCTCCCCATCCCTGAACAGCTTTTCTAATAATTTTATATGTTGGAGGTTCACTTAACAAGTTTGAAAACCCCTGCCATAGGGCATAGGTGCCAACAAAGAGAAGTATTCAATGTTAGGGAGGACAGAAACTTGCTCCAGAGTTGGTGCTCTTTAGTCATGAAAAGAGAAACGGATGGTGCTGTTTTCAGACTTTCTAGATTCACAGTAGAAAATCATGAGCAGAATTCTCTTCTTCAAACTGAAGTTCAATAAAAGAACAGATCTTTTCTTCTCTCTGAAGACTGGCTTTCTGAAGAAAAAAAAAGATAAGCGTGATGAGGAAGAAGCTGACTTTGGGGGTCAAGGAGCCCAGGTGTGAACCCTAACCTCACCACTGCCTAGCTATGTGACCTTGGGCAAGTTACCTACCCTATCTGAACCCCACTTTTTCCATATGTTACATGGGAATACTAATGACACCTGCCTTATTTTCTCATCTGTGAAAAGGATATAAATATCACCTCCTTTGTAAGTAGTTATTGGTTCTTATTTTGCTTAACTTCTGTTATCCTTGTTATTCTCATCTCTAATGACCTTTTACTTCACTCTACCTCAGCCAAACATTCCCATAGTCACATGCTAGACTTTGAAATCACCTACCCAGGTGACACCCTTGTCATCTCAATGTCAAACATCTACTGTTCAACCACCACCACCTATGTCATTGACTTAAGTAGTCTTATTTCTGTATTTTAACATAATCTAATCATCCATTCATTACATCAACCTCCACTACATACCACCCTCCATCTGTCTCTATTTCCTTCTTGTTGTAGCTTAGATACCATGGTCCCTTGTGATAATAACTCACGTGCAAATACTCTTAGCTCCTTTCCTTTTTCCTCATTTATCATGCTCACTTGCCAAAACATCAACCCTGTCTAAGCCTTACCATTGGCCTTCTCTGTGCATTACACTAACCTAGCACTACTGATGAAAATCACACAACTCAGCTGACTTTTTCCACTCAAAACTCATGATCTAAGACATGAGATCAGCACTAAGAAATCCTGCTCATATTTATCTATGAGCAGGCTTGCATTCTCAATGCTCAAGAGGACTTTTCATATTTTTCCACCTTATTCAATATCACACATTCCCACTCTCAGTTGATGATCTTGCCCCATAGTTCACTGAGAAAATAGAAATCACTTGATTAGTACTCTGTAGGCTCCCCACAAACAAGTCTCTTTGCAATTGTGTCCTTGTTTTTCTTTTGTGTACTTGCAACAATAGAATGCCCCCTCTTCCTAGCAAATGTCAACACTTCCATATGTCCGTTCCATGTTCTCAATGACTTCACCCATGAACTTATCCTCATCCTCCTTCATGTTTATTTAAATATTTTATTTATTTATTTTAGAGAGGGGAAGAGAGGGAGAAAAGTATTGATGTGAGAGAGAAACATTGATCAGCCCCCTCTTACACATGCCCCAACCAGGGACCAGGCCAAAAACCTAGGTATGTGCCCTGACCAGGAATTGAACCAACAACCTTTCACTTTGCTGAATGATGCCCAGCCCACTGAGCCACAGCAGTCAGAGCCAAACTCTTCATCTTTGTTGGAGCTTTCCCATTACCATACAGATTGGTTCTAATGTTTGCCTTTTTAAAAGCTCTCCCTCCAAAAATAGTTATTAAATTGGATTATATTAACATCATTTATAGGTACCTTTCAGCAAAAATGAAAAGGCTTGGCCAATTTGCATTTTGAAAGAGCAGCTAAAGCCATGCCTGGTATGGCTCAGTGGATTGAGTGCCAGCCAGTGAACCAAAGGGTTGTCAGTTTGATTCCCAGTCAGGGCACACACCTGAGTTGTGGGCCAGGTCCCCTGTAGGAGGTGCATGAGAGGCAACCACATACTGATGTTTCTCCCCCTCTCTTTATCCCTCCCTTCTCCTCTGTCTAAAAAATAAATAAATACAATCTTTTTTTAAAAAGCAGCTACAAATCTGCCTACAAGAGACCCACCTCAGAAAAAAAAGATCTACACAGACTGAAAGTGAAGGGTTGGAAAAAATATGTTCTAAGAAAATGGACAGGAAAAAAAGACAGGGTAATACTTGCAGAAAACAAAATATATTTCAAAACGAAGTCCATAAAAAGAGACACAGAAGGACATTTCATAACACTCAAGGAAAGAGTCCATCAAGAAGATATAAATATTGTAAACATATTCACTCAACATAGGAGCACGCAAAAATATATGGAAAATCTTGGAGGACTTCAAGAAAGATATAGACAGCAACACACTTATAGTAGGGGATTTTAACACCCTACTGTCAAAAATGGACAGATCTTCCAAACAAAATATCAACAAGGATGTTGTGGCACTGAATGACACACTAGATCAAATGGACTTAATTGATATATATAGAGAGAGTCTTCCACACAAAAGAAGCAAAAATGCACATTCTTTTCAAGTGTACATGGAATATTTTCAAAGATAAACCACATGACAGGACACAACACAAGCCTCAACAAATTCAAGAAAATTGAAATCATATCAAGCATTTTCTCAGACCACAAGAGTTTGAAACTAGAAACCAACCTCAAGGGAAAAAAGCAAAAACGTTCAAACTCATGCACTCTGAATAATGCATTATTAAACAATGAATGGATTGACAATGATATCAAGGAAGAAATAAAAAAGTTTCTGGAAACAAATGAAAATGAACGCACAACAGCCCAAAACCTATGGGACACAGCAAAGGCAGTCCTGAGAGGGAAGTTCATAGTGATACAGGTCTACCCAGAAAAGACAGAAAATTTCAAATAAACAACCTAACCCTACATCTACAAGAACTGGAGGAACACCAACAAACAAAGACTGTAGTGAGTAGAAGAAAGGAAATAATCAAGATCAGAGCAGAGTTAAAAGACATGGAGGCTAAAAGAACAATTCAAATGATCAATAAATCCAGGAGCTGTTTCTTTGAAAAGATAAATAAAATTGATAAGCCTTTAACCAGACTCATCAAGAAAAAAAGGGAGATGACCCGAATAAATATAATCAGAAATGAAACAAGAGAAATTATAACTGATACCACAGAAATACAAAGGATAGTAAGAAATTACAATGAACAACTATATGCCAAGAAATTTGACAATGTGGGTGAAATGGACACATTTTGAGAAACAATAATCTTCAAAAACTGAATGAAGAAGAAGCAGAAAGCCTGAACAGACTGACAACAGCTGATGAAATTGAAGCAGCAATAAAAAAAAAAAAAACCTCTTGACACACAAAAGCCCTGGACTGGACACTTTCACAGGAAAATTTTACAAAGCATTTAAGGAAGAGCTAACCCCTACCCTTCTCAAACTACTCCAAAAAATCCAAGAGGGGGGAAGACTCTTGAACTCTCTTTATGACACCAGCATCATCCTAATACCAAAACCAAACAAACACACAAGAAAAAAAGAAAACTACAGGCCAATATCATGGATGAACATAGATGCTAAAATACTCAACAAAATATTGGCAAACCTCATTCTTTAATACATTAAAAAGATCACACACCATGACCAAGTGGGATTCATCCCAGGGATGCAAGGATAGTACAATATTCACAAATCAATGTGATGTAATATATCACATAAACAAATGGAAGAAAAAAATCACATAATCATATCAATAGATGTGGAAAAAGCGTTGGATAAGGTACAGTACCCATTTATGATAAAAACACTCAGCAAAGTGGGAGTAGAGGGAGCATTCCTCAACATAATAAAGGCCATATACAAGAAACCTACAGCCAACATCATACTCAATGGACAAAAACTAAAAGCTTTTCCCCTAAGATCAGGCACAAGACAAGGGTGTCCACTTTCACCATTTCTATTCAACATAGTATTGTAAGTCCTAACCACAGCAATCAGACAAAAAAAAAAAAGAGAGAAATAAAAGGCATTCAAACTGGAAAGGAGGAAACAAAACTGTCATTGTTTGCAGATGCCATGATAGTGTACATAGAAAACCCTGTAGTCTCCACCAAAAAACTACTGGACCTAATAAGTGAATTTGGCAAAACAGGGGGATACAAAGTCAATATTCAGAAATCAAATGCATTTTTGTACACTAACAGTGAAATATCTGGGACAGAAATCAGGGGAAAAAATCCCATTTAGTATAGCAACAAGTAAAATAAAGTACCTAGGAATAAACCCAGCCAAGGAGGTAAAAAACCTGAAACCAATCCAGAGTATTAGGCAAATCCTAAGAGCTAAACCTCCCAAATAGATCTCAAATACATATACTTCTTTCTCCACTGATGCTACCTAGTCCAGGCTATTATATTTTCATGCTTCTTGCCTCCAAACTGATCTCTTTGTTTTCATTCTTGTCTTTCTCCAATCTATCTATGCAGTTTATGTGACCTTATTAAGTCTACAGTGAACTTAATAAGGGCCTCCAAGGGTTCACCAAGTCACTTAGAATATGAAATTCAAACTCCCAATATGATCCAAAAGATTCTCTGTCACCTGGCCCATGTCTACCTCTCCAGCATAGTCTTGTGCCACTTTCCCTTTTGCACACTCTCTGGCCGCAGTGACCTTTCTTCTATTCCTCACACACTTCTGGGCCTTTGCATAGGGTAGCTTTCTCCATCTCCCTCTAGCTCTACCCTAACTCTCCCTAAAACTGGCTCCCTCATTTTTTGGGGGCCCCTGCTTACATGCCACTTCCTCCAAGAAGCCTCCTTTGACCACCTTATTCAAAGTTGGCACCCATCTTTCCCTATTGCAACACCTTGTATGTTTCCTTCATAGAACTTAATCATAATGTAAAAATTTTACATTTTCCCTTTTTCTTGAGGGGAGGGGGTTTTGCCTTCCCCATTAGATTATTAACTCTATGGAGGGAGGGACCAAGACAGTTTTACACACACACACACACACACACACACACACACACACACACACACACATACACACACATTCTGGCAAATAGCAATATCAATGTTATTATTATCTATAGGCATTGAAGCAATATACATTCAGTTTCTAGTTGTACAAATGAAAAAAATAAAATTTACTAAAAATTTTGGCACCAAAGTTTCTTGGGAATCACCTCAAGAAAATCTCTCTTGCCCTGGCTGGTGTAGCTCAGTGGACTAAGCACAGGCTGTGAACCAAGGGGTCGCTGGTTCATTTCCCAGTTCAGGCACATGCCTGGGTTGCAGGCCAGGTCTCCTGTAGGTAGAGGCAACCACACATTGATATTTCTCTAACTCTTTAAAAAAGAAAAAAAAAGAAATTCACTCTAACTACCCTTCTGGCTGATTGTTTTTCTGCTCTACATGGTCACTGCATCACAGGTAACTGACAGCCTACATGAGGGAACTAGGACATACTGAAAGAATAGGAGGAGATTCTGCCTTCTTTCTTTTGGCAAATACTTACCTGGCACCTCACGTAGAAAATCTTTCAAAACTACCAGAATTCCTACCGAAAGGTTTATCCAGTTCACTTTGAAATTAGGTTAATATAAAATATGTAAAGACTCAAACATACAGAGGCAACTGAGTCCTATGGCAAATCTACCAAATCAGGAAGTGAGGTCTCAGTGTCTGTGCATTTCACAATTCCCACCTGTGGTTCTCACCATCAAGTGAGACTGGGAGACTGGCTTAAGAGCATGCATGGGCTTTGCTGGGGTTTCCTGGACTTTTTATTTAAAGCCCTAAGAAGTTATCTTCTTTCCAGTCACCTCACTCTACTGCCTCCTTCTGCCCAGAACCACAGTGGCAAGATGGCCACCTCCCCTCAATTACTCTCCACATGGAAAGCTCATTCCCTATTCCTTTCCCAAGGTAATATTGCTCCTTTGCATGCTTTCCAAGTCTTCTGCATCCCTCCACTATTTTAGGATAGTATGCTGGCCACAGATATACAGTGAATCCATGCACAGTAAAATAATCTTACCAGTTGCTACTTTTCACTGTTGTATACTTGATTAAAGTTGGAATTATTTTTGATGATTTATGCTTATTGTAATTTATGATTTTGATATTATGATACTGTGAGAACAGAGAGATTATACCTCTGCTGTTTGCTGTGACATTAAGGCAAGTCTTTTCACCTGTTTGAAACTTGTTCATTTTTCTGAATCACCTCAGTTAAATACAGCTCAGATTTTTTTAAAAACTGAATAAAGTTGATTTTGTGTCAAAATTAAAAAATGCTCAAGAATTTTATGTTACCAAGTGCATGGGCTCTTTGAGACTCAGATGAAACAAATTCTAACTATGAAAGTACTAAATAATAGAAATGAGGTTTTTTTTTTCAGTTGTTAGAGATCCTGGTATTTACATTATAAGCTTCTCCTCCAGTTCTCAAGATGTAGAGACACACTATCAAAAGCAGAATATATACTTACTTTCATGTGCAAGGCTGTCACTGGCAAGGCTGACACTTGCAGGTCCATGAGCTGAGGGAAAATATTTCTTAGCTAGAAAAGAAAAACGGGATTGAAAATGAAATCTCTAGGACTGGGTTAGAAAGTGCCCAGTTTTATTACAGGTCTCCCAGATCACCTGCCCCTCAGTTTATGGGCACCTAGCATATTTTTTCTTAGATGCTACAAAAACACAGAATCTTCTGTTTTTAAAGCCCCCTGGGCCTTGTTCCCATCTTCTTCTAGGCAATGCTTCTGATTAAAAGTTACTAACTTCCCCAACAGATCAGGAGCCATCAGTCGCTAAATAATTCAACCAGCATCGACATTAGTAGAAAAGTGTGAAGAGTTTGTGACAGTCAAGACTTTAGTGATACACATTTAAAAATTTTATTTAAAAATAAAAATGTGTCTAGAGGCTAGGGGACTACAATAATGCCTGCATTATAGTTTCTCCATGATGCGCCTTGCATATAGTAGATGCACACTAAGTATTTGGTGAATTGGATTTAAACTGTATAGAGTTATGTTTGTGAGGCAATAATCTGTGCCATCTGCATTCTAATCAAATGTTCAAACAGAGCTCTGCTGTGTATATGCACAGACATATACAAAAACACAGTTGGCCAAATTTTCCCTCTAAATACAGTAGGAACAGATGTTTGACAAAGAGTACATGGTAGAACTTTTCATAAGTTTCCCAAGCATGACATTTTACTAATTTACTCTTTTTAAGTACATTTATAATCAAACTCTAGAAATGATGGACTAGTATTTTAATGGAAAATTTTTTTCAACATTAGGATAAAACACAGTGCTTGACTTATGGAGGCTATGCTGAATAAACCTTTTGTGTATGATATACTTAGTTCAGAGTAAAGGTAACTTCTACCAATTTCTCTCAGAAATGGGACACTAGAACCCTAGATATGTATCGACTAGGGAGGTATAAAAGAAAATTTACTCAGAGTGTGGAATGCAGAGGATTCAGAATTGGCCCCATGAAACTATAAAATATATATAATTCCAAGTATTTCATGCAAAAGGCAAATCTTGTAGTAGAATGTGTTGAGTTTTTGGTTTTGGGGTGTGTGTGTGTGTGTGTGTGTGTGTGTGTGTGAAAGTATACCTCAGGCCAAATCTTCCCCTATCCTTTTACAAAGAAGGGAGTCCTGTTTTTTTTTATGGGTATTTTACATCTAGTAGGCACTAATTAAATAGTTGCTTAGTGAGTGAGTAAATGTAGAAGTGTTTTAGTTCAGTGGGAGGGGTAATGATCAGGGAACAGGAACCCAAGAGAAATTGAGCAAGAGGAGCCCAGTGCACAAGCATGAGCCACATACAGTCAGGCACTGTGACAGTCTCCAGGCAGCAATGGGGCTGCCTCTGCAGTTGCTTTGAATTTTAATGTGTGGAGCAGATGGCTAGTATAGATTACCCTTGTTTTTGCCCAGGAGCCTGGCATCACTGCAAGTTGATAACTTGTTTGGAGGACAGAGTTTGAGCTTGTAGTTATTCCACAGTTTGGTTTTACAAATAGATTATTTGGTGGCTTACAGTGAGGTGAATGCAAACCCTATGATTTTAGGCAGCAGCCCATCATTTTTCTAGGATAAGTCCAAATCAACAGACTGGGTGAATATTCTCAGCCAGGTTCATCTGGCTGGCTCTCTATGTTACCCTTGATTCATTAAATTGTCAATGTCAGTGAAGCCTAGTGAAGATACAGAGAACATTTAAGCAGAACATTCTGCCCCTCAGAAGCCTCATGTCCAGACTGGCAGCAATTAGTCTTGACACCCCACCTCATGCTAACTCACTCTCAACCTTGACCAATCAGAGGCAAGCCTCCAAGTATCTGGAGGGATTTACTTACAGTGGGCTGAGTTGAAAGGCTGGTTGAAGGGAGAGACTGTGCTTCTGGTTGCCTGGCCAGAGTTGCAATTCTCCCACATGGCAGATTGCTGATGATGGGCTACACATCTCTCCTGATGGGCAAAATTTAGAAGTGGCTCATATTCTCCATCAGGTTGGGCCTGTGAAACCAGGTGCCCATAGGAGAGTGCATAAGGGTATTCAGGCTCTGGGGAGCTAGTGCTGGCTGTGGAAGAGAAATGCAGCAGCTGGCCTGGCTCAACAGAGGGACTCCCAGTCAGGGACTGAGGGTATTGAGTCATAGCCATGGGCTGAAACCCATTCATGCTGCAGTTGGAGGCACCATTTGCAAAAGATACTTCTGGCTGTGGCTGTGTGCATTCAGAAGAGAAACACCACTCATTTGGAGATGTGTCCAAATCATCTCCAATTTGGAGATATCCATCTAGGAAGGAAAGATTTAGAACATGTGTTAGATGTTTATTATTATCAAAATGGAAGTAACTTAATTTTTCTGGTTACTACATACTATATTTTTTAACTTGAAAAATGTAGCCCTGACTGGTGTGGCTCAGTGGATTGAGTGCTGGCCTGCAAACTGAAAGGAACTAAAAGGTTGCTGGTTCAATTCCCAGTCAGGGCACATGCCTGGGTTGTGGGCCAGATCCCCAGTTGGGGGCATGCAAGAGGCAAGCAATTGATATATCTCTTGAACATTGCTGTTTCTCTCCCTCTCTTTCTCCCTCCTCTCTTCTCTCTAAAAGTAAAATTAACAAACTCTTTTAAAAAGAAAAATATAGAAAAGATTTTTAAAATGTCACTCACTCATCATAATATCCAGAGAGCATAAAAAGCCCTAACTTATGTGGCACAGACATTCTGCCCAATATTCCACATCATTTACAATGAGCAACAGGTGATGGTTGGCCTCTTTTAATGAAATCAGGGGCAAAGAAATATATATTAAGATTTTTTCCTGAGGATAAATGCTATTTTTGAAAACTGATATCTGCTGACCAGTAGCAATTCAGGACACTGTATAGCACAAATAGAGTGATTAAGCTGACTAAGTATAACCATTGTTTGTGTTTCATATTCAGTGAGGGTACTGCATGTCCTCAGCACAAATTAGAAGCAATGTGTAGCCTCAACAACTGGGGAGTTTCCATCTGAACTGGCCTTACTGATCTTGTACCTATGACCTAGGCACTGAATGCAGGGTCCCTATGTGTTTTCAGTATTTCTTTGAACAGCTTCCCTTCCAGAAATGTTAAGGGCAGTGTGTGGTGTGCCACTGACCAAGGTTCCATTTGGTCACTGAGTACACCAGAGCAGTTTGGATGGGAGCCTGAGGGGAGGTACACACTGTTCCATTCCCAAGTTCACAGCAACCCAAAAGTGGGCCTTGAGTGGCCTGGTAAAAGCTACCTTTCCATACCAGGCTTGAGTGTTGGTGTCCCATGGAGTAGAGATCCTGAACTGTGGTGTGCCACTCTTTCTCAGGATTCTTGGGCCAACTGCTCCAGCAACCATACCCATCCACTCTGTAAACTAATGAAGGTATCCTAAACCACAGCCTGGACTGGTTCAAGGTTGCTGCTGCTACTAGAAGTGACCCCTGTGACACTTTCTTGTCCAAGTCTCTCCTCTTAGTTACCTCTGGAGATGAGAGAGGGAGCCCCAGGAAAGACTCTGCTGCCTTCTCAAACATCAAACTACATTAATGAATGGAGAACAGGTAAGGAACACTTTGGATCTGGGATACTTGGAGCAGGGTGAATTTTTCTTTCAATAGGAATACAAGATTCCATTCCATATACTTCAACTCTGAATACAAAGACCCTGCCTCTTAGTCCCATCCATGCCTGTAGAATTCCTGAGGCCTCTGGTCTTAAGACTAGCTCCTGTTCAGAGAGTGCTAGCACCCATTTTCTATTCTCTCCCTTTAGGATGAAACTGGCAAACTATTCCCCTGCCTCCTAAGAAAACCCAGAGACACTTCCCACACCTGCCTATATACACTTTTGAGAGCCCCAGAACACTCTAGAAAGCATCTCTAGGTGCTAAAAAACTTTTTTCCATCCAAGAGGACTCTATTCTTGCATGGTAGCCCTGCTCCCCTATTCCAAACTAGTTTCTATACACAAACTTAAATGTTACCTCCTCAGAAAGGATCTCCCTGAACCTGCAATCCAAAGTTTGTTATCCTGCTGCTATCTGTGACTTTGCTCTATTTATTTCCTTCACAGCAATAGTCCTAATTTGTAATTTCTGCATTTATTCATTCACTCATTCATTCATTCATTCACTATTGGCTTTCCCTACCAGCCAAAAAATCTTGAGAGGACTAAAATAATTTTTCTTGTATTCACCACCATATCTTCAGGAACTTGCACAGTGTCTGGCCCATAGTAGGCCCTGAACAAATATTATTATAATGAATGCACACATGTATGTGTGTACTACATATGTATGTGTGTGCTTATGCATACCTGTGCACATGCACACACAAACACGTACCCACTCTGAAACACATGCATACACACAATACTTCCTCACTAAATCTACACTGAGGAGAGCAACATGCAAAGTGTGGTTAAGAGCACAGATTTTGATGTCAGACTGAGTTGAAGTCTAATCCCAGCTCTGCTTCTTCCTAGTTGTGTGACACTGAACACACCACCTACCACTTCTGAGCCTCACAGGACTGTTGTGAAATTAAATGAGATAATCTATATTAAAGGACTTGGCACAGTATCTGGTACATAATAGGCACTCAATAAATGATAACATTTGCTGTTATTTTTATTAATTATTGTTTTGGCTTATAAACCCAGTTTGAGCTCACATGCATAGGTTTCTTTCCTAGTCTGCAATACTCCATGTAATTAACCCAGGAAAAAGCAAAATGGTAACGTATGAGGCCAGAGGATCCTCCCTGCCCTCAGTCACCCAGTGCCAAGAAGGGAGGGGGAAAAGTGAGCAGAAAAGCCCATAGCAGCAGTACTTCAGGGCTGATGTGGAGGATCAAGTAGATACTTCCTCTAAAAGATACTTCATGAAAGGATTAGTCCAGGAACATGTATGAAGGCACCATGGACATAGATAATGGGGTGGGGATTGACAATGGAAGTGGGATGCAGGCTGAATGGAGGGGGGGGAAAGAGGGAAAATTAGGACAACTGTAAAACATAAAAAATTAAAATATTTAAAAAATAAATAAAGAAGCAAACTGTTAAAAGAGAGAGAGAGATTTCAGAAGCCTGTGATCAGTATGTGTCCATTCCCAGGTAAGAATACATCAGAGATGGGAAAGAACAACTATAAATCTAGAACAGCTTTTGTTTATTGGGCACTTACTGTGGAGAAGACTCTTTGATTGACACTCTGCATACATGGTCTTATGTGATCCTCACAGCAACCCAGATGAGAAAAATACAGACTCAGACAAGTTAAAGTAATTTGCCTAAGGCCACAGAGTTAGCAATGGTAAAGCTGTCTGATTCAAAACCTCAGGTTCTCACTGCATATGCCTCCCCAACATTGCAAAGAGTACAGTGATCTGGGCACTTTCCCACACTATTGGGGTTGGAGCGGTAGAAGGTGGGCACAACATTTCTGGGGAGCAATTTATCAGTACATATTAAAACTCTAAAATTTATGCATACACTTTGACCAAGTCATTGTACTGATAGCAATTTATTTTAGGGATATTATCAATGATGCACGTAAAAATTTAGCTACAAGATTCAAAGTGGCATTTATAATATGGTGAAAGATTGGCAATAATCTAAATGTCTAAAAATTTTAATAGATTTAGTATATCTAACAGAAAGATACTCTTGGGCTATTAAAATGAGGTTGTAGTAGAATATGTAATGTCACAGAGAGATATATACAACTATTGCCAATTATTAAAAAGTTACCATGCATTTTGCACAAAATAATGTTATATTGTAAAACTTAGTATGTATGCATAGCCCATGTGGTTTTGTGTCCTGATTGTTTACCCATGTTTTCTAAAATATTCAAAAATTAACACATTATTTTCATGCTTAGAAAGTTCTTTTAAAGTAAGGAAGTTTACTTACTTTAAATTTCCTTACTTTAAAAGAAGGAGTCTTTAATTTTTATGAATGAATAATTTTTGAGCCAATCTTTGATCCAAAGAGCCAAAGATAGCAGACTTATCTGTGCTTGAAGAGCCTGGGGTTTTGTCCCTTCTCAGGAGTCAGATAGATCCTCTAAATCCCACTTTCCATATATCAATTCCCCAGATGTCTCAAGATCAATCATTCCCTCTCCTGCTGTGAAGTACTCAGAACACTTTTGAACATTACCTCCCCACCTCTCCACCTACATCCTTGTTGCCATTTTAACAATAAGATCTTCAACAGCATTTCCTTTAGTGTGTGCTACTACCACTCCCCTTTCCACATGTTTACTTAACTCACAAGATTCTCTAAGAAAATCACATTGCCTGACTGGAAAAGGAATCTCTTGGCGAGAAGTAAATTCTGCAAAGGTGAGTACATCAGATATATATCAACTTCTTGTCCAAAGTCAAAGAGTAAAGCCAGAGTGATGGCATCTGAAAACAGGTGAGTTCTTCCCCTGCAGGCAGAGACCCTAGCTGGTCACTTTGCACAAAGTGTCCCACTTGGAAGCATATACATCCTCCAATGGGAGCAAGGCTTTCAACATTTGTGCTCAGCAACAATAAAGAGCTCTTAAAAATCAATAAGACCCTGATCTATTTGCACACTTCAGAAAGGTTATGAAGAGCCTCATCAATTCTCATCCAGCTTGCAGGATGACTTCTCCATTAGGCACAGCAGGCACAATGCCTAGGGCCCATGAATACTCTTAGGAGACCATGAAAATGTTTTAACTGCTTTTAAAATTGAAAGAAAATGAATATAATAATAATAACGAATGTATAAGATAAATGCAGCCTGGATTATGTTTGTTTTTATGCCAATGCAGTCACAAAATATCCTTTTTCATATCTTTATGAGGAATGGGCCTATAAAGGCAAAGTGTCTAGAGTCCATTAAAGTCATACAGCAGCCCTGACCAGCTTAATTTCTGTGGCTTTCTCTAAACCTAGATATTTTAATGAGCACATTTTGACATAGCTCTTGAAATAATTGTTTTGAGATGTAAGAATACATATTTTTAAAAGTTGCCAAATAATCAATCAATAGACACCCATGATACTGTTAAGTGTGGGAAGAGGGATGTGGTGCAGTTCTACCTACCTGTCTCTGGTCCTATCCCTGACCACCAGATTATCCACTATTAGTGGAGAGGAGGCTGGTGTACCTACATAGGACATGCTTTTTTATATCATGAATCTTTTGGTGTTCCTGCCCCTGTGAGGCCAGCAATAGTAGTAATAGTAATCACAATTATAATAATAATACTGATAATGGTGATAATGACAAATAGTTATGGTGCTTTTATTGTGGATTGAGCTGTGAACCCAGCATTATACACAATTGAGGAAACAATGAAATAGGTAAACTAATTTGATTGAACAGTGTCCATTTTCACATTAAACTTCTAATAAATGGGTGGTAGCTTCTCTCTAGACCAGGGATGTCAAACTCATTTTCACCAGGGACTACATCAGCCTTGCAGTTGCCTTCAAAGGGCTGAATGTAATTTCAACTCCTTAACAGTTAAAAAGTAGTTACACTTATACAGTCCTAAAATTATTTTGGCCCTTTGAAGGCAACTGTGAGGCTGATGTGGCCCCTGATGAAAATGAGTTTGATACCCCTGATCTAGACAATGTGACTTACCTTCAGCAAATACATATACATCTACATGCATTAAGAGAAATCAGAGAACTGTCTTTTAGTGATAGCTTTGATCAGGAAGTCCAGCCTCCTCCCTCCTAACATGCTTACCATTACTTAGAACCACATTTTCACTCTGGATCAAGGGGCTCAATTCCTGGGGTTTCTTGATATTGCTCAGAGCTCTGGAGAAGTGTTCGTCCACTACACTGCTGATGTCCCCTTGAAAATAGGTGAAAATGACACACTGGGGACTCCACTCAGTTTTTACAGGCCTTTCCATCTGGGCAGCACTCCTCTGCATTTCTTCCATTGTGACACAGGTGATAGCTGCAGATCAAATGTGAAATATTACTGGCACTATTTTTCCAAGTGGCTTGGCTATAGTTTGGATGAACAGCACACTCGAGGGCAAGCAGTTAGCTCAATAACCATGTTGTACCCATCTGAGGATGAGCTGAGGAGAGTGGTCTGATCAGTGTTCAGGAAACAACAAGACAGAGCTCTATGAAGCACTAAAGGGGCCCTTCCTCACAAATGAGAAGACTTTTCTGGCAACATGACTAGAAGAGCATCAGGAAAAATAACAACAAGACCCCAACTAGTGTGGCTCAGTGAAGGGTCACAGGTTCAATTCCTGGTCAGGGCACATGCCTGGGTGGTGGGCCAGGTTCTCAGTTGGTCATGTGCAGGACACAACTGATCAGATGTTTCTATCACAGAGCACTAATGTTTCTCTCCCTCTCTTTCTCGTTCCATTCCCTTCTCTCTAAAAATAAATAAATAAAATCTTTTTAAAAAATGACAATGAGCCCTGGCTGGTGTAGCTCAGTAGATTGAGCGCAGCCTGCGAACCAAAGGGTCACTAGTTCAATTCCTAGCCAGGACACATGCCTGGGTGGTGGGCCAGGTTCTCAGTTGGGGGCATGTGAGAGGCAACCACACACTGATATTTCTCTCCTTCTCTTTCTCCTTCCCTTCCCCTCTCTCTAAAAATACAAAAAAAAATATTTAAAAAAGTAACGAGGCCAAATCACAAAGTAACTTGCCTTCTGGGGAAGTGCCTCCCTCCTCCCAGAACTACATGTAGATCTCCCTAGACAAAGGGGTGAGCTCCCCTGTAGAGCTGACTAAGGAATCCAGTGGATATTGACAATTTCAGTTGTCAAAGTAAGCATTGCTTTCTATCTTTTCCACTTCCATGCAAGAGAATAAAATACATCAATTTCTCCCACTCCCCCTGATGCTGGAATCTATGTATGATGGTGGCCTGCACCTACCCTCCACCTCATCTTAGAAACTAGCAATTACAAACCATACCAGTCCTGAGGCCTCAAGAGAGTTATATTCTGAACCAAATGTAGATCTCAGCACACACACAAACACACACACACTTTTTAACACTAGTATATTGTAACATCGGTAAAAAACAATAGTGCCTGAAACAGCCCTGGCTGGTGTGGCTCAGTGGGTTGAGTGCTGGCCTGCGAACCAAGGGGTCTCAGGTTCAATTCCCAGTCAGGGCACAAGCCTTGATTTTGGGCCAGATCCCCAGTAGGGGACACACAAAAGGCAACCACACATTATTGTTTCTCTCCCTGTCTTTCTCTCTCCCTTCCCCTCTCTCTAGAAATAAGTAAATAAAATCTTTAAAAGAAAAGTGCTTGAAACATCAGCTCTACACACGACTATACCCTCTGCACTTAGAACAGGGACTGCAATAGAATAGATAGATGTTCAATAGCTGTTCACTGAATTGCCTTAAACTCGGCCTCCATAATTGTATTGTACCTGTGAGCTTCTTGAGTGCACACAACATGCACTCAGGACATGCTGTGGCTCTTTTAACTGGAAAAGTAGCACATGTGATTGCTTCTTTACCTTTAGCAACCTATGTGCTCAGGCTAAAGACACATGAAGAATCTATTCATTCTTGTGAATATAATGAAAATGAGGAGAGTTGAATAGCCCTGGTCTGTGAAATCTTTCAAGATGGGTCCATTTCTTACTCATTTCTTTATCCCTAGCACCTAGCACCTAGCACAATGTTGGCAGGTATTCAGTAAACAAGGGCTGAATGGCTGGATGCCATTTCATGCACAGACAGCCCAATGCAAGGAAATCATGTCAATTAGAGAAGTCAGAGGATCTGGGGTTGGCTTTTGGGAAACCACATGACCTTTCTGGGCTTCAAATTCCTTTTGGGTAAGATGAAGAGACTGGAATATATGAATTCTGCAGCCTATTATTCTATGGCTCTTCTAGAAGTATCAACAGATTATGATGGGGATGTTAGGAAGGAATCTTACAGTCAGTAGGGACACTTAAAGAGCTCTCTTTTCAGACTCATTCTAGCCCCAGTCAAAATTGGACTATATTTTCTACAGAAGCTTTCGATTGAGCACTACCTGAAAAATGAATCCATTGTATCCTTATTTCAAAAAACATGTGAACAGCCACTTTGAAAAACTGGCAGTTTTCTTATAAAGTTAAACATAGGCATACCACATGGCCCAGCAGTCCCACTTCTAGGTACATATGGCCAAGAGAAACACAAACATATAGCCACACAAAGACTTGTACATGAATGTTCATAGTGGCTTTATTTATAATAGCCCCAAAGTGAAAAACAAAAACCCAAATGTCCATCAGTAGGAAAATAAATAAATTAGCTGTGACATTTTCATACAATGGAATATTATTCAATAATAAAAAGGAATAAAATACCAATCTACACAACTATATGGAATAATCACAAAAACATGTTGAGTGAAAAAAGCCAGAAAGAAAGAAACATACATGATTCCACTTATATAGAACAGACACAAATAATATCTAGTGATAGAGGTCAGAAAAGTGGTTGCCGATGGGGTAGAGATTGGGAAGAGGCAGGAGGAGAGGCTGTTGGGAATGTCCTACATCTTGAGGAGGGTGAAGGTTATATGTGGATTTATACATTTGTCAAAAGTCATCGAATTGGGCCCTTAAGATTTGTGCATTTTGCTATAGGTAAATTATTCCTCAATGAAAATGTACATGCTATATTCAGATATTCAGAGCTGTAGAAATAAAGCAAAGGTGTTATCCTTGAGCACATTATGAAAGACAAGTACTGTATGTTATCACATAAATGTGGAATTTTAAAAAGTCAAACTTGTAAAAGCAGAAAATAAGATGGTGGTTACCAGAGGACAGAACAGATGTTGTTTAAGGGTATAAACCTGCAACAAGTTGTAAATAAGCCCTAGAGATCTAGTGCACAGTACAGTGAATATAGACAACAGTGCTGTATTATCATCATCAAAACTGCTAACTAGAATTTAACTATTTCAACTGCTAAAAAGGATAATTATATAACATGAGGGGTGTTAATTATAGATGCAATGGCCATCATATTACAATATATAAATTTTTCAAATTAACATGTTGTACTCTGTGTAACCATGACAGTCTCTCTGCTCTTCTTGGCTCTTCTTGTTTGCTTGGTTTGTTGATCAGAGGTTGGCGCAAGGGAATGGTAGAAGATGTGAGAGAATTAAGAACTACAAATTGTGTGTTACAAAACAGACATGGGATATAAAGTACAGTATAGGAAATACAGTAGCCAAAGAATTTATCGGTATAACCCATGGATATGAACAACAGTGGGAGGGTGTCCTGAGAGAGTGGGAGGGCTGGGTGGAGGGAGGCAAAGGGGAGAATATTGGGACAACTGTAGTAGCATAATCAATAAAATATAATTAAACAAATAAAAAATTAACATGTTGTACACCATAAAGCCACACAATGTTGCATGTCAAATATATTTCAAAAAATAGCAAAAATAAAATAAAACAAAGGTGTTGTGAATTATGAAGTAATGATGAATGTGGAAGCAGTACTTTTTCTAAAGCTACAGTTTACAGAATACCTACTTTGTGACAGAAATATATCATATATTTTCTCCAATCTTTTCAACCCTCAAAGTACTTATTATTCCCATTTTAGAGATGAGCAAACTGAGGCTTAGAGAATATGAAATAAACTGCCCCAGCCACACAGCTACATGGTGGCAGAGCTGGGATTTGAACCCAGGACTCTCTGGCTTCTATGTCTACTTTTGCCCTTACTGTCTACCTGGGGGGACTAATAGTCCCTTCTCCTCTGTGGGCCTCAGTCTCCCCATCTACCAAATGTGAGGGCATGGCCTCTAATTTCTGCAGGACCTTGAGCCAGAACCCTAACCCAGTAATTTGGTTCCTTTATAGAACTCAAGCAGAATATTGTGCATTCCCTCAGGGCTTCTCTTTGAAGTCTCTTTCTTCAAAAGCCTCTTAGTACCTTTGTAGGACTCTATTCTCAGAACTGCCTGTGGCCACTGCTCTATGCTCAGGCTTGAAACAGCTTGCCATCTATCTATCTTTACTAAGTCTCCCTGGCGCCACAACAGAAACAAAGGGAAAACTGCTGGCTGGACCCTTGGAACTTCAAAGCCCTGAAGCACATTCCTAATATCCTTGGGATACTAGAACATAGGCCACCTGGCCACAGGCAGGAAAGGGTACAGATGGAAAAAGTCACCGGCAACATCTTAGCCCCATCACCTTGGAGGACTGAAACCCTAGAACTGAAGACACTGAATAAACCACAAATATAACCTCTGCCCCTGTGTTACTTCCCAAACACACCGACATGTATTCAAAGGGAAGCCATGGGCTACCTGTACCAATACAGCTCAGGAACAGTTCTCTTCATTGCACTTGGCCCTCAATGGACAGGATCTGTATTTTAGAGACGTTAAAATTCTGAGAACTGCTATTTGGCTTAATTTTTTGCAGAAATGCATCTCACCACACCTCTGGAGAAACTTGAGTAGTTTTATCCTCCAATGAGCCTTCTGTGAGGGAACTCTATTTACAAGTGAATTGGTTAGGGTGGGTCTGGCTTAGAAGCAGATGCTGCAAAGCTAAAACTGAAGAGATATCAATGAAGCAGAAGAAAGGATGGGGCTTTCTGGAGAAGATGGTTCTGTATCAGTGCCTGGTTTGCAGTAAAAGCCTCTTGCAGACAAAACCTTGCCAGCTGTGCAATGACAACAGCAAGGATATAAAAGTATACAGTAGCTTACAATTTCCCCAGTGCACAAAATATACAGACACCAAGAGTTCCAAGTATACCTCAAAATATTACCCAATCTTTTGCACAAATATTATAACATGGAATACAATACCAGCTGTTTGGCTTCAACTCTACCACAGTCTACATGCATGAACACAACACCTTTCTTCAGAATGGTTCCCAGCACCTGGGGTTGGGCTGGGGAGTCAAAGAGGTCGTCACAAGGATCATTTCGAATAAAAGCTCCAAAGGGACTAGATTGCATCTCTCTCTGAGCAAAGCATATCATGCTCACCATTCCCCACACCCTGATTCCTTTCCAGTTGAATTTCCATTCCTCCTCCACCAAAAAAATGTCCCCAGCTTGTCCTACCTTAATTCCCAACCATCAGCGGAGACAGAGCAAGATGCAGATACGAAACTATAGCTGGGTGAAGGTATGTTTTGATGGCCAGAGCTGCCTGGCCCCCTTTAGAACAGCTGAGAACTTGCAGGAGCAGGGACTGGAGATTTTGTACCCTCCACTTACTGCTTTCTGCCCCTCTAGTGGGGCTATACAAGGCATTTCCTGCTAGCTATCCATTAAGAATGCAGAAAATGCACTCCAACAAGTCAATCGGGTCGGGCACCTGCAGGAATGAGGAAAATAGGTAGCTCTTTTTTATTTCTTTCTTTTTGCATTAAAAAGCACTTAGTTATATTGTCTCTTAAAGTAGGTGGCCAATTGTTTGCCCAGAAACCACACACAGAGTCAATAACCTCTGAAACATCAGTTGTGGGGCTTGGATCAAACTGATGCCACTTTGAGTTTCAGGAATTGAGTCCACTTAATTCATTACTATTTTCTCCCTCTTTCCCTGTGATAAGAGAAGGGGAGCCCAGACCCCCAGGATTCTGGACTTGTCCCGAGCTTCTGTGGGCCCCAAAGGAAGTCAGGATGTCTCTGAACCTGTAGTAGACTTCAGCTGGAGATTTGCAGCAGGGGGTCCCAATCCTCATTCTGAAAAATCTTCAATATTAGTTCAAGAAGTAGCACCATCATTGAGGCCCCAAACCCTGAAGCCATTCTTTGTTCCCCTCATTCTCTGTTTCAACAATATTAATTTAACAAATATTTATTAAATACCTACTGTGTACCAGGCAATATTCTGGGAGTTCTGTTATACAGTGAACAAAACACACCACATCTCTGCCTTCATGGAATAAATACAGACGCATAATGTTTGTGTGTACACATGCATATATGTAGGATGGAAATAATTTACAAAGAGAAATTAATCAGGAAAATTCAGACAGAGTGCTAGGGTGAGGTGATCATTTATACAGGGCGATCAAGAAAGGATTTTCTGATAAGAAGAAATTTGAGCAGAACCCTGAGGTGGAAAAAAACATGTTGATACCTGCTGTCCTGATATCTGAGGGAACATCGAATACAAAAGGTGGGATCCTGATCACTTGGTCTGTGCACAGAAGAGCAAGTGGGCCAATGTGGCTGGAGAGGAGGGAGTTAATGGGGAGACAGACAAGATCACAAACGGCTTCATCCACCAGCCTAAGTCCTTTGACTTTTCCTCTAAGTGAGAAGGAAACCCACCAGTGGGTTAGGAGGAACACATCGACAAAATGCTCTACCTTCAAAATGCACTCTGATCCTTTGTCACCATCTCCTTAGTCCTTTCTCACAAGCTTACCCTAGTCTAAGCCCCCATCATTTCTCCCCAGGACCACTGCCACGGCCTCAGCTGAACTTCTACTTCTTCTACCTTTAGCCTTCTCCAACCCATTCACACCCAAACAGTCACAGAAATCATTTTAGAACATGCATAGAACCCACTGAGTCACTTCTTGTTTTTTTCCTGTGTGATAAGTTTTTTTTAATTGAGATATAATTGACATATAACACTATATTAGTTTCAGGTGTACAGCATAATGATTCAATATTTGTATATACTGCAAAATGATCACCAAAGTAGGTCTAGTTAATGTCTGTCACCATACGTTGTTACAAACTTTTTTTCTTGTGATAAGAACTTTTAAGATGTACTCTCTTACCAACTTTCAAATATGCAATACAATATTATTAACCATAGCTCAGGAGTAAAGCATTTGACTTTAGTTACTCCTTGTTTAAAAGCTTCAAATGACATCTCTCCCATTCTCGTGGCTACACATCCCTGCATGACCTTGCTCCTTCCTAGCTGTCTGTTCTGATCTCTTACCACTCTCTCCTTGCTCCACTGCAGCCCCACAGAATTCCTAGCTGCTCCTCAAACAAGTTAAATACCCTCTAGTCTTTATCTGCTCTATTTCTTCTCCCCCAAATGCTCATCTGGACATCCTCATGACTTGCTCTCTAGTTTTATTCAAATCTCTACTTAGTCACTTCCTGTGAGAAGCCTTCTCTAAATGTCTTTTCAGACATTTAGAGAAACAGCTTCTCAAAAGGAGCTGCTACTCAATTTCTGTCCTGTTAACCTACTTTTTATTTCTTATAGCACTTTTCACCTCTTGACATCATATTGCTTATTTATCTTTACACTTTGTCACCTCTTCTATAAAATCATGCTTACAATATAGAAAGGGGTTTGGTAAATATTTGTTGAGTGAATGAATAAGTAGTGGTAAAGAGTGAAATTACTGAACTATTCACATAAATAAATGCACAACTGTAATGGTAATAAATCAATATCTGGAACTAGGAGAGCTCTGTTAAGGAAAGCTGGCTTCATCTGAAGTCTTCCCTGAGCAAATAATGTTTAAACAGAGATATCAGAGGCCTAGAGGAGTTCACCAAGTGAAGAAAGGAGGGATGAGTGTTTCCAGCTGAGAAAACCACGTGTGCAAAACCCTGTGGTAGAAGGAGCCTGGTGATTATGCTCCACAGTAAAAAGGAGTGCCATGTGCATCTAGAATTGATGGGGAGAAACATGGCATAAGATGAACTGAAAAGGTAAGTAGGGGCCAGAGCAAGCAGGACTTACAGACCATATGAAGGATTTTTTTCTTTTTCCTAAGAATAATAAGCTTTTAAAGGGTTTATAGAGATATGTGTTGATGAATGTGGAGAAGGGGAGGGTGAGAGAAGTGACATAATCAGATGTGCATTTTGAAAACATCTATCAGACTTCACTGTAAACAAAGGATTGAGAGAGCAAGCAGATGTGAATAGACCAGTTAGAGGGCTATTTTCGTAGTAGGGAGATGCATCTAGAGACTATAGAAGAAGATGGAAGGATTTAAGATATAGGTAGAAAATAAAATTTATAGATTTGGTACTGAACTGATATAAGATATGAGGAATATCAAGATTAGCCCTAGTTTTGGATGTTGCATAAGTTGATTGACGAGTGTGCCCTTCACTAAGCTATGAAATTTTTCAAGAGTATCATCTTTAGGAAAGAAAATAAAGATTTCTCTTTGAACATGTTGGTTTTGAGGAGTTTTTGAGCCATCTACAAAGAGATGATATTTTTCAGTAGGGAGAGAGGTCTGAGTTGGAGATGTAAATTTGGGGTCTGATGGTATATACTCACCCAAGGAGAGTGGAGAGCGAGACATAAAGAACTAAGACCAAGCCTTGCATAATCACAGCATTTACTGGTCGGGTGGAAGTGATGAGCCAGCAAACATTACTGAGAAAAAATGGGCAAGAAGGAGGGACAAAAATTAGTCATGGCTCAGTTGGTTCGAGTATCGTCCTATAAACTGAAAGGCTGCAGGTTCCCTTCCTAGTCAGGGCACATGGCTAGGGCACGGGTTTGGTCTCTAGTAAGGGTGTGTCCAAGGGGCAACTGATTAATGTTTCTCTTCCTCTCTCTTTTCCTCCTTTCCTCTCTCTCTAAAAATCAATAAGCATGTCCTCAGGTGAGGATAAAAAACAAAATAAAATTAGCATCTTCATACCCTAAAGCTTAAAAAAGAACATGTTTCCAGATGGTAGAATTGGTCACATAGGTCAAATGCTGCTGAGAAATGGGAGAATCTGATGCCAGAAAATTTTTGTTCGTTTTAGTAGCATGGAGTTCATATAAGTGAACTTAGTGAGAAATATTTTCTGGAGTGTGAGGCCAGAAGCATATTCAGGTAAAATGAAAAAAAAAATGGAAGGACTGACAATGTGGAGAGTACTTTCTATGAGTTTCAAGGTGAAAGAGTATGAAAAGATAAGCAGCATCTGGTAGTGGGAGTATGAAGGGTCAAATTAGTTTTCTGTTCCTTTTTCCTAAAGTGATAGATTTCAACATGGTTAAAAGCTAATGGAAAGAATCCAGTTAAGAACAAGAATAGACTACAAAACAAAGGTATTATTAATAACTTAAAATTCTCGAGAAAGCAGCAGGAGAGAGTGGGATCAAAGTCCAGGTTGGCATTAAATAAAAGGAGAGAATGGTTTTAAATAAGAGGAGGGAATGAGCATAGGATAGGCACAGATATATGAAATTTATAACATTGGTACCTATGATATATATTTATTTACTTACTCTTAGTTGTAGGAGAATTTGACTAAGAGGCAAGAGATTTTGATTCTTGTATAGCATCTTTTCTTAAAGAGATTTACTACCTTAGGGAAGTTATTGCTCATTTGTTTGCTCCTTTTTAAAGTGAGAGAGCTCTATTAGATGATCTCTAAGGTTTCTTACAGATATACTATTGTAAGCATCAAGAGAATGTGAAATTCAAAACAGTAGAAAATTAACAACCTAGAATGTTCATTTTTAAAATTATTTTCAAATGCAAGTATGCCTTTCAGTTCAAGGGGATGAATTGAGCCAATGTATTTCATCTCATCTGTTTTCCAAAATCCCACTAGAATGCCAGAAGAAACATAAAAATAAGAAAGAAAAGAATGTGGAGTGCTAAAATGCCAGAAAAGGTATCTCTAGCAGTCCAGAGAAACATAATGACAGATTGTTATTCAGTGCTTTCAATGGGCTAGCTACTGCGCTAAATGGTTTACATGTATTAAAACACCTAAATAATTCTGCAAAATAGGTACTATTATTATCCCAGTTTCAAATTTTGTAAACAGAGCCACAGGGAGCTTAGGAGCTTGTCGAAGCCAGATAGTCTGACTCTGGAGTCTGTATGGTAAACCATTGTAATGTAATCTTTCACCAACAATAAGAAATTTCTACAACTTATATTGTGGAACCCACACTCTACTAACACAGGAATAAGAAAAGAATATTGGATAAATGATTATAAATCTTCCAAAGTCCAGGAAAAGCTAAGAATTAGTAGGGGCTAGTAGCTAGAGTGAGTCATGGAGCAGAAAGCAGAGAAGTTAGTTGAAGGTCTGCCAAAGCAACTGGGCCACTCTCCAACTCTCTGCACAGTGAGAACCTCTTTCTCAATAAAGTACTTTTTGTGCACAGAGACAGAGCCCAGTGTGGACTTTGTTGTTGGAGAGAGAAGTAGGGAGTGCCCAGGTAATTTGGGGACCACCATAAGGGTATGGAGACAAAAGGCATCTTGGAACTGCTAGCAGTTCAATCCTCAAAAGCACTGTATATCTAATAAGACACTTTCCCATCCTCTGACTGCAACTTGCTCCCTATCCATGCTTCATAAATGGCAATCCTCCTGTTGGCACACCCCCAGCCATTCACCTGCACAGCTCTGTCACATTCAGAGAGAAAGCCTGCAGGTGAATAGTGACCTTCACAACTGCTGAAGACTCCAAACCAATTACCAAAATGTAACAATCTAATCATTCATATGAATGGTCAATCACCAGACATTCAAGGAAAACCAAGAGCATGAAAGAGAAACACTGGAATGAACAAGCCAAACAACAGACTTCTGAGGGAAAAGTTAATGTGGAAAATGTTTTAAATTCCTAATTAGCATCTTGAGAAATATCCAAGAGGTTATTGCATCCATAGAGCAAAATTAGTCTGCTATGGAAAAGAAGTAATCAGAGAATAAGACCGAGTTCTTACAAATTGAATACAATTGCTGAAATATAAAAAGATAAGCAGCAATGAACATAACTTGAAAACTGTCCTGGTACCCTCAAAGCCCAAGTCATGGAAGATTAGTGGGACAGACTATAAAGTACAAATAGGAATTTCATATTTTTAAAAGGTTTTACTTATTTATTTTTAGAAAGACAGGAAGGGAGGGAGAGAGAGAGTGACAGAAACATCAATGTGTGGTTGTTTCTCATGCACCCCCTACAGGGGACCTGGCCTGCAACCCAAGCATGTGCCCTGACTGGGAATCAAATTGACAACCCTTTGGTTGGCAAGTCTGCACTCATTTCACTGAGTTACCTCAGCCAAGGTAGAAATTTCATATTTTTAAATATTTAAAATTAGTAGGGAGCAGATGAATTAATCAACTGATGGTAAAGAGATTCATTTTGAAATCAAGTTAGAGGCCTATCTCAAACCTCAGTTATCCCATTTCTCTCCCACTTCAATTTCTTCATCTCTACTGAGTAATTTCTATCATCACTCAAATATGCCCATGTATCTCCTATTTTTAATACCCCAACCACCTTCCTTTCCATTCCTCTCTTCCCCTTCACAGCAACACTTCTTGAATTTGTCCATAGTTGGTCACTATCTCTAATTCTAAACTTTCCTTGTGATCCTAAACCTACTCCAGTGGGGCTTCCATTTACTACCACTCCAGTATGTCTGCTCCTGTCAAAGTCACCAATCCCATCAATGTTACTAAACCCAGTGACATCTCTATGTGCTCACCCTACTCATCCTCTGAGAGGCATTTAGCAGGATTGGTCACTCCCTTTTATCCTTCAAACATTCTCTCCAAACATTCTCTATGGCACCACTCTGTCCTGTTTTTCTTTGACTTCACTGGCTCCTTCTTTCCAGTATCCTTCACTAAATTTTGAAATCTTGGGTTGCCTCAGGGATTGACTTGATCTGGGCTCTCTCCTTTGATTCTGTAACCTCTCCTTTGATGATTCCAGCCCCAAGGGAGTTTTACATACCTTCTATGCAACTATGACTGATTTACATCTCCAGCCCAGACCTCTCCTCTAACAGGCATCTCAAGTTCCTCAGTATAACTTGCAAAAATTTCTTGTTGCTGGTGAAAGATCACACAACAGTAGTTTACCATACAGACTCCAATTTTAATAAGTTTAAAACTGAGCTCTTAATTCCCCCACCCTAATTCATTCCTCATGTTTTATGCAAAGATAAATACCATAATGGTTAAAGATATGAATATACTAAAGAAACAAGCAAGCAAAATATAACCAAAGACATTGAAATAGAAAATGGGATGACAGTATCCAGAGGGGAGAGGGGAGTGAATTTCAGGGAAAAAGGGAGGGGATTATAGGAACAAGTATAAAGGACACATGGACAAAAACTAAGGGGGGTGGAAATGGGAGGGAGGTGGGGAGCACTCGGGGGGGGGTGGACTGGGATGGGAGTAAATGACAGAAAACTGTACTTGAATAACAATTAAAATAAAAATTAAAAAAATTGAATATACAAATTAAATTTAAACTACAAAATGAATATATAGAAACATACATATAGGAAATATATTATGATAAGTATAATACTGAGTTGGGGAAGGTCTTGCTAAGCATGACACAAAGCCCAGGAGTTATAAAGAGAAAGATTTACCACTTGACACACAGAAAACTTGTATGTGCCTAAAACCAACAAAAAGTTACAAGGAAAGAGGCAGGCTGAAAGAAATTTCTTGCAGTACCTATAAGAAATGGTTACTACCTACAATATAAAAGAACTTTTTACCAATCATTAAGAAAAGGCAAACAAGCCAATAAAAAAACTAGACAAAAATGTATGAATAACCAAATGAAAGCCAAAGAAATGCAACGAGTCAGTAAACGTTTGTACCTCTGCATAACTTCCCTAGTTATTGGGAAAATGCAAATTTAAATGGGATACCACTTTTAATACTCAGATTGGCTGAAATTTAAAAGATTAATAATACTTAGTATTAACAAAAATATGGAGAAACTGAACACTTTTTTACACATTTGTGAGTGGTGGTATGAGCTCAACATTTCTGAAGAGCGATTTGGTCAAATCCATCAAGATTTAAAATACAAGACTTATGGGGCATCAACCTCAGTTTATAAAATCTATTTTAAAAAATACTAAAAGATATTTAAAAACAAACTGGCATTTTATAAAAACAAATTAATGGTTTAAAAGAAAATAACTGAAGTTAGCTGTGAAGTTTCAGTATAAACACAGTTTCATCTGTGCAAACCTCCAGAGAGATTGATAACACTAAAAACCTAACTAAACCAAAGAATGTCAGTTTATAGAGAAGTACAGTAAAGTTACCTCTTTATTGGATGGGTAGAGACTATGGCAATTAAATAAAGCAAAGTTTTCCTGGGGAGGAGGTCAGGGAACAGGGGACAGGACTTGCTGGGTAAAAGGAACTGCCATTGATAGGCCTTCGGTAATGTGGTTAGGTAAAAGAGAGAGAAAGCAATCTAAAGTTCTGTGATTAAGTAGGTCTCAGTCTTTCAGTGAGCCTGTGCCTTTGGAATGTGAACTTCAATATTTCTCAGTTATTTTTACCTCCCTGCTTAGGTGGTACAGGATAGCTAGAGGGGATTAGGGTATTTCCCTTTACCCCCTAGGTAAATTAGGCTCTGGTTAACAAGTTTCTCTTGAGGACAAGCCTTGTTAGGGTTGGCAGGGTGAAAGGATTTAAAAAAAAAGAACTCAAGGAAAGGGACAATGGTGTAGTGATTGCAGCAGGGTCGGGGGTGGGTGGAGGTGAAAATGGGTAAATGATAATGGAAAAAAGTACAATAAAAATAAAATAAAATAAGATAAAAAATAGAGTGCTCTGGTATAATTCAGAATGGTTCCTTTTCCTCTCCCTCTGACAGAAGCACAAGGGAATTTTTCTTACATATTTACTGTGAAAATCTGATCAAGCTCCTGGAGGTAAATGCACAAAACTGTGGGGACCCATGTATGACTGGGTCCTCCTGGATTTTTTTTCTCCCTCAGATTTGTCCATACCTAGCATCCAGCAATTCATCAATTACACTTCAAGTTTTCCTTCCCAGGCATTGCCTCCCCCAGAGTTGTCTACTCCAGTAGTTGTGATTCTTTGTAATTGTGAATTCTTTGCATTTGTGTGTCAGTCTCTTCAGTTTGGGGGTACCAGTTTGCCCTGTGATGAGCCTTGCAAGAAATGTTAAAAGAAGTTTTTTTTTTTTTTAGAAAGGAGGATGATATTGGTCAGCAACTCAGATTGACAGCAACTCAGATTGGTCAGCAACTCAGAAAGAAAAGTAGACCATCAGAGAAAGAATAAGTGGAGGTTAAAAAATTCTTTCCCTTAACCTTATATTCTCCTCCAGAATTTGACTCCATACTCTGCAAAAGTCCTCAAAATAATCAACTGTAGTTGCTATCTCCAAATTCTTGCCTCCCATTCTCTTCTCATGTCCTCCCCAATTTGAGTACTCTGCTGAAATGGCTCTTATCAAAGATAACTGATCACCTCCAATTTCCCAGAGGCAAAGATCCATTCTCTGTCTTCATCTTTACCTCCCAGCAGCACTTGGCACAAGTGATCACTCCTGCCTTTCTGAAATACTGTCTTCCCTTGGCCTCCAGAAACCCATAGCTCCTCTTTTTCCTCCCATATCACTGACCATTTATTCTCAATCTCTTTTTCTGGCTCCTTCTCCTCTGTCTCACCTACAAATACTTGCATGACTGGGGGGCTGGTCTGGTCCTCTCCTTTCTCTACTATCTCTCCTGGGGGTTCCTCATCCTGTCCCCTGCTTTGAATGTCATCTAGATGCTAATATCACCAAATTTAACTTCACAGCTCTGACTTCATCCCTGAGTTTGAAAGTCATATATCAAATTGCCTATTTGACATCCCCATAAATATCATAGAGACAGCTCAAACTTAATATGGCCCCAATAGAAATTAACTCTATCCTACTGTGAGCCCTGTGTTTTTAAAATCTTATCTCATTTGTTTTGTTACAGATAACTATTACTCCCCTTTCCTTGCCATACTTGAAGTTCTACAGATTCTTCTAAGAATGTGAAGCTCCTCACAGAATACAACACATTTATGATGATTATTCCCAACACTGAAAAAATATATGGTGGCCTCTTATGTGCCAGTCACTTTTACAGGCACTGGAAAGACAGCAGAGACCAGGAGAAATCCATGGCTATTACAGAGCTTGCATGCTGCCAAGGTGGTAGAAGTGTGATGGGGTGCAGAGTGGGGCCCCCCTGAAAATAGCAGAATGTATTCCTCACAAGACTTGATTGGGAGAAGGGAGAAGCAGATGATATGGCATATAAGATATTCGCATAACAATGGCAAGTTAATAGCCTTACCTTTCCTGAAAGGAAGGGAAAATGGTATAACTGACACAGATAGCCAGGGAAGGCAGATGCCCACACTGATATTCCTGTGTCACTGGGACTCTTGCCCTGGCTAAAGATGGCAGCCAAAAGAAGGTAAAAAGATATGGGGGAACTGGCAAAAATGGCACATCGTAGGAAGGGCTGCATATGAGGTCACATAGGAAGTTCTGGGCCAAACATTTAAATGAGGGTGGGCTAAAAGGGTGTAGGAGAGGAAAGAGTCCACCACAAAGAGAAGAGGTTGAGAATAAGTGAGAGAGACACAGGAGTGCATCATGAGGTCTGGAAGAGGGGAAGGTCAGACTAGGGAAGACTGTGGCAGAGCTGATGGAGCTGCACGGACCCACCTAACCAAGCATGGATTCATGGGAGATGCTTGGAGCTGAACAGTGACTGGGAATGCTGAGTTGCAGACTTCTGCTTCTCTGAAGGACATATGGAAAAGACACTCTCTTTGGATGTGTGCCTCCCTGTACCCTACCATGGCCCAGTGTAACACAGTGCATATTTTCCTGTACCACTGCATGGAGGCTGAGAACAGCACAACCCAAATCATGAAGGAGAGAGCTGCTACATAAGGATGGTAACTCTGAAACACACAAGTGCACCTTCCAGAGGGGATGGAGATCTGTTTGTGGGAGCAGCTGAGGGACAGATAAGGGTATTGGGAACTTCTGGACGTGGTTTTGGCTTGTAGTCTTTTGGGGAGCATGGGAAATGCTGGGTCTTGTAGGAGAGTATGGCTCTGAGCAGGAGTGCTCTCAGCACTCTTGAGGTTGGAACTATGTTAATAAAAGCTTGTTTTCTTCACCACTAATGGTTGGGTCATGTGTCAAGGCACCACATGTCTGAGCCCTGATTGGCTCAGTTACAGAAGGAGTGGGTTGGAGGATAAGTAAGCAAATAAACAAGATAACCACCCTGGCCTGTGTGACTCAGTGGATTGAGCACTGGCCTGCGAACCAAAGGGTTGCTGGTTCAATTCCCAGTTGTGGCATATGCCTGGGTTATGGGCCAGGTCCCTGGTGGGGAACACACAAGAGGCAAGCACAACTGATGTTTCTCTCCCACTCTTTCCCCTTCCCTTCCCCTCTGTCTAAAAATAAATAAATAAAATCTTAAAAAACAACAACAACAAGATAATCTATTGCTCTAAAGAGGGTTCAACAGTAACCATCCAGGGAGAGAGGAAGGGTGGTCAGAATTCCCAAGCAGGTGATACTTAAGCAGTGTAAAGGATAAAAGAGATCCAGCTTGACTAGGGAAAGATCATTTTAGGCTGAGGCATGTGCAGTGGTCCTAAGTTATGAATGTAAAACTGTGATAATGCCAGTGTAACTAAAGAGTGGTACACTAGGGAGAGTTCTGCATTGAGTCTCAAGAGACAGGCAGGGGCAAGATCATTCAGAGCTTTGTGAGAAGGTATGTTTGGATTTTATTCTAAGTGCTACTGGCATATTTTAATAGAAAGCCATCAGGATGTTTTAAGCAGTGACTTTTTAAAATTGCCCCAGCTGTCATGTAAGAAATTACTTGGAAGGGAACAAGAACACAAGTAGGAAGTCCAGCTTGGAAGGTCTTTGAGAGATGATAGTGGCTCATACTACCGTGGTAGGAATGGACATAAGGAGATGTATTCAGATTTTTTATGTATTTGAAGTTAGAGCCAACAGGGCTTGGGGGTGGGAAGTGAAGGCGAGAGAGAAATCAAAGATGATTCCTAAATTTTTTGTTTGGAGACTTGGGTTGCTGAGCTGGGAAGACTAGAGGAAGAACAGGATTACTTACTTTGACATTGAAATAATCAAGAATGGTGATGAGGAGAGAGTGCCCATTAGTTGCTGGATGGGATGCTGCCTAATACATGAATTACTTAATAAAGTCAATTGAGTCTTCAAGTTAAAAAAATGGTTATGTGGTAGTGGTGAAGCCAATAAAACCTCTTCGAATGAATGAATAGGAGTGTGCCAGTGTATCCCTAGAATAAGTTAATTAATTCACCAAATATTTACTGAGCCTCTGTTATGTAACAGGCACTGTTCTAGGCTTTAGAAGTGGTATTGTGGAATGAGTGCCATAGTTTTTTGGTTGCCTCGTTTCAACATAGATTACAACTGCCATTTCAGGAGGGTCCATGCCTAATGTTGCCTCTATTCTTACTGTCTAACATATCCCTACTCTACACCTCATCTAATATATTATTGGACACACACCACCCCAATCTATACTTGTTAATTGCTAATTGACTGAACCAAATCACACTAAAAAGATTTCATGAGTGTAAATACACTAAATCAAGTCTAACAGTACTAGAATCTCAATAGGCTAACCAATATATTCCTAGCAAGAGCAATGATAAAATTTTAGTACTCCAATCTATACTTTCTTAAGAATCACCTAAAAACCAAAGTTTATACTGTATAATTTATTGATTTTATTCTTTTTAATATGTACTATATTGATTGTGTTATTACAGTTGTGCCCACTTTTTTCTCCCCTTTATCCCCCTCTTCCCTGCACTGCCACCACCCTCCAACATTCCCCACAACTTAGTTCATGTTCATGGGCTGTATATAAAAGTTCTTTGGTTTCTCCATTTCCTATCCTATTCTTAACCTCACCCTATTTTGTGCCTACATATTATGCTTCTTATTCCCTGTACCCTTCCCCCATTCTCCTCCTCTCTGCTGATAACCCTCCATGTGATCTCCATTTCTGTGATTCTGTTCCAGTTCTAGTTGTTTGCTGAGTTTTTGTTATTGTTTTTTTAGGTTTAGTTGTTGATTGTGAGTTTGTTGAGTCATTTTACTCTTCATACTTTTGATCTTCTATTTCTTAGGTAAGTCACTTTAACATTTCAGCCCTGACTGGTGTGGCTCAGTGGTTGAATGCCAGCCTGCGAAACAAAGGGTTGCCGGTTCAATCCCCAGTCTAGGGCACATGCCTGGGTTACAGGCCAGGTCCCCAGTAGGGGGCACACAAGAGGCAACCACGCATTGATGTTTCTCTACCTCACTTTCTCTCTCCCTTCCTCTCTCTAAAAATTAAAATAAATAAAATATTTAAAAAAACATTTCATGTAAGGGCTTGATGATGAACTCCTTTAACTTTACCTTATCTGGGAAGCACTTTATCTGCCCTTCCATTCTAAATAATAGCTTTGCTGGATAGAGCAGTCTAGGTTGTAGGTCCTTGCTTTTCATCACTTTGAATACTTCTTGTCAGTCTCTTCTAGCCAGCAAGTTTCTTTTGAGAAATCAGGTGATAGTCTTATGGGAACTCCTTTGTAGGTTAACTATCTCCTTTTTGCTTGCTACTTTTAAGATTCTTTCCTTATCCTTAACCTTGGGTAACTTAATTACGACATGTCTTGGGGTGTTCCTCCTTGGGTCCAATTTCTTTGGGATTCTCTGAGCTTCCTGGACTTTCTGGAACTCTATTTCCTTTGCCAAATTGTGGAAGTTTTCCTTCAATTTCTTCCTCTTCTCCTTCTGGCACCCCTATGATTTGGATGTTGGAACATTATCCCATAGGTTGCTAAACCTCTCCTCATTTTTTTAATTCTTGTTTCTTCATTCTGTTCTGGTGAGATGTTTATGTCTTCCTTTTGTTCCAAATCATTGATTTGATTCCCCGTTTCCTTCCCTTCACTGTTGGTTCCCTATATATTTTTCTTTATTCCACTTTTGGTAGCCTTCATTTCTTCCTTCATTTTGCAAGCTCAATCAATTCTGTGAGTATCCTGATTACCAGTGTTTTGAACTCTGTATCAGATAGGCTGGCTGTCTCCTCATTGCTTAGCTCTTTTTCTGGAGTTTTGATCTGTTCTTTCATTTGGGCCATATTTCTTTGTCTCGGTGTGCCTGGTACATTGTAAGGAACAAAGTTTAGGTATTTGCCAGGGTGGGGCAACTCTCCTCACTGCACTGTAGCACTGTCTGTGGTGGAGGGGTCAGAGAGGGAACAGTGTTGCTTGCTTGGCTTTCACCCTACTTTCAGTCACTTGTCTTATTTACCACAAGCATATTGGGTCCTTCTGCTGCTGATTCCCCAAGTGAGTGGGCTTATGTACATTCTAGGACCCTGTGGGACTCTCCAGTCAACTATCCTGTGAGACTGGAATTTTCTCCCGCTATCACAATCACCACAGGTTTTTACAGCCAGAGGTTTCGAGTCTTTAGTTTCCTGTACTGAAACCATGGGTTTCACGGTCTTTCTCAATCCCCTGTTGTCCCTCCTTGCTTATCCACATGCAAATGTGGGACCACCCCTTGCTGTCTGCCACCTTGCCTTGCCACAACGTCCTCTCTGCCCCTGTTTCTGCCACTCCTACCAGTCTAGATAAATGTTTCTTTAACTCCTTGGTTGTTGGACTCCCATGCAGTTTGATTTTCAGGCAGTTCTGGTTGTTCTTTGTTTTTAAATTGGTTGTTATCCTTCTTTTGGTTGTGTGAGGAAGCAAAGCCTCCATCTTAGTCAGAACTCTCCAGTGGTTTTCCTTATTTATGTCTCTGCCCTTCCAGGAGGGAGGTGTCATCCTTGACCATCTGGTAGCATCAGGAGGAGGGGGCGGCACAGGAGGGCCTG
Source organism: Carollia perspicillata (assembly GCA_004027735.1). NCBI lineage: Eukaryota > Metazoa > Chordata > Mammalia > Chiroptera > Phyllostomidae > Carollia > Carollia perspicillata. Next base: position 64,472 of record PVKM010000222.1, read on the forward strand.
CAGCTGCTTGGGGGCCTCAGTGGCAGGCTCCATGGCTTCCTGGGCCAGTTGGAGCAGGTGCAGCATGAGCAGGTACAGACCACACAGGCTCTGCAGGAACCAATGGGCTGTGCATCATTATATTGTACATTTTAAAGGTAGTATAGAAATACTTTAATAAAAAAAAGAGGTGACAATATCACATTTCCAAACTTTAAAAGTAGACATATATTTGAGGCTACAAATATTTACATTAACATGTCACAAGCTTATCATCATTATTTAAGTCTAATTTCTACAAGAAAGTTGGAAATGGCAAATCCAAAAATTCTTATTGTTAGAACTTTACTCTTCTAATATCAGCATTGCTATTTCAGCAGAAACATTAAGAAGTGGTACAAGAAGTAGAATACTGGCAGCAGAAAAGCCACCTTTGTGCTGCTGCTGCCTCTGCTGCTGTCTTGGCTTTCTTTATCTGGCCTGGGACTTCCAGTACATTTTAATATCACAGCCTGTAAATTCTACAGCTAACTAAACTGTAAACACAAGCCAACCTGCTTATGCTGTCTATTTGAGAACAATGCATCTGTCATACAATAACATCAGTATCCTCTTGGTTCCAAATGAAAAGTAAAACTTATCTGTAGATCTCTGACCACCTAAAAATACACTTTAAACTATGAAGTATTTTTCCCAAGCAATCAATCCCTGTGATAATTGTTCAAGAATTTAAGCTATTTGCAATATCAATTTGTGATTTTAGGAAGAACAAATTTTAATGTTTTTTTTTTTTTTCATACAGTTGACATGCAAAATTGTATTAGTTTCAGGTGTACTGCAGCATAGTGATCAGGCATTTACAAGGTCTGTTCAGAAAGTATCCAGCCACGTACTATGAAAAGTGGAGACATTTATTGAGGAAGATACAAGAAACTTTATACATAAGACAATGATGCCTCGGTGCCCTTCAAAGCAGGCAACTTGGGATCTCAAACAGTTCTCCCACCATCTCTTCCACTGTTCAAAACACTCTGAAAATCCTTTGGTGGAATTGCCATCAGCTCTGACTTTGCTGTGCCTTATTTGGATGTGGAGAAACAGGTGACTTCCTTTAGGACAACTCAGCCTTCATTTCTGGATCATAGACATAGATCCACAATTCATTTCTGATTATGATCCTTTTGAGGAAACCTGGTTCAATGGTAGCAGTTTGAATCCAGTCATTAGGAACTGCAGCATGATGTTCTTTTTGCTCTGGTAGCAGAAGCTGCAGAACAAATTTTGCCATGACACATTTCACATCAAGATCCTGCGTCAAAATCTTGGACACAGTTTTTGGAATCCCCAGATCAGCTTCTAGTTGTTGTACCGTCATCACCAATCTTTGTTGATTGTAGCCCATACATGTTCAACATTCTCAGGTGTTCCGCTTGTTGCAGGTCTTTCAGAACATGGATCACTTTCAACAGATTCTCAACCATTTTTGGAGTTTGTGCCACACTCTTATTTGGGCTTTACTCATTGCATTATTCCCCAAAACCTTCTGAATCATCTGAGTAGTTTCCATGGAGGATTGTTCAAGCTTAACACAAATTTTTTTAAATTCTTTTTTTAAAGATTTTATTTATTTATTTTTAGATGGGAAGGGAATGAGAGAAGGAGAGAAATATCAATGTATAGTTGCCTCTCATGTGTCCCCTGCTGGGAACTGGCCTGCAACCCAGGCATGTACCCTGACTGGGAAGTGAACCCCGATCCTTTGGCTCACTGGCCCGTGCTCAATCCACTGAGCTACACCAGCCAGGGCTTAAAATTCTTATTTATTTATCTTTAGAGGGGACAGGAAGGAGAGAGGGAGATAAATATCAATGTACGGTTGCATCTCACATGCCCCCTACTGGGAACCTGGCCTGCAACCCAGGCATGCACTCTGACTGGGAATCGAACCACGATATCCTTTGGTTTGCAGGTCCATGCTCAACCCACTGAGCTACACCAGCCAGGGCTTAACACAAAATTTGATGCAGGTTCATTGCTCTACTCATTCAGTTATTTTGAATGCGGTGGCCATTCAGTACACCTGTTTACTCAATGGCATTCACCACCCCCAATGACTAGTACAGTGAAGTCATCTTTGTTCATGCATGCATATTCCAGTCCATTGTCCTTGGCTGCCAGGTTACATCAATGTCATGCAAACCATTCTCATTACATTAACGATGGCTGGACTTATCTCAGACAGATCTCATATGTAACTTATGACGTGATCCACACAGTAAGTCTAGTACTCATCTGACATCATAACCATATACTGTAGTTATTACAATATTATTAGTTATTTTTATCCTTACCCGAGGACATGCTTGTTGATTTTTGTGAGGGGGTGGGAGGGAGAAAAGGAGAGAAACATTGATATGAGAGAGATACATCTATTGATTGCATCTTGTAAGTGCCCTAACTGGACATGGAAGCCGCAACTGAGATATATGCCCTGACCTGCATCAAACCCATGACCTTTTGATTTACAGGACAACACTCCAACCAAGCCACACTGGCAAAGGCACCATATAATTGACTGTATTCCCTATGCTGTACTTTACATTCTTCTATTTTGTAACAACCAGCTTGTACCTCTTAATCCCTTCCCCCTTTTCCTACAGTAACACTTCTTACATTAGGTTAGTATTTTACATAGAAATGTGAATAAAGTCAGTCATGTAAATCAAATGTGATAAGAGGAAAAATAATTTGAGCAAACTGATTTTAAATGAAGTGACTGTCTGAAATGAAAAAGCATACAGTTTGTATCTGAAAGAGACCCAACAAGAAAAAAAAAAACAATCTATGGACAAATATTCACAAAGGGCAAATTTATAAGTCTTCTACTGTTCTCCAAGCCATGGGTTTGTTCAATTTAAGAGGACTTCTCAGCATTACATTGAAATGTTGGTTTACTTGAAAAAGTAAGATTCATGTTATTTGAGAAAGGTGTATTTAGAAAATTAGCTAAACCCTTTTTTTTAAGCCTCAGAAATACCAATTTACATCAGGAAAATAGATTCCGCTCTGAAAAGGAAGAGGTAACACACCATTCCCAGGCCTTTCCCTCCCCCCTTTCCCCCCACATATGTGCCTCTCCTAAATTCTAAGGGTTACCATGAGACTTGCAACCCAGTGAGCAATGAATAGTGCAGCTTGTCACAGGCTAACCCTATAAACTTGCCTCCAAGGCCCCTTTTTTTCTGACAGTCCAGAACGCCAAAGCAGCCCCACCAAGGATCTCTCCTGTTGTTTTTACTCCAAGCCCTTCCTTGTTTCACTGTCCCCATCTTTAACAAATACTCCCAAAATAAAACAAATAAAAATAAAAGTAAGATGTAGTATCCCAAATAAACAAGATTTGGCAACTCAGGGCTTCAGAAAGAGCCCAGAGCTATCACTACTCGAGAAGGAAAACAGAGATCCTTGGAATCAAATAGTCCAACTTTGCCCTGTCAGGTTCTTTTCTAGAAAGCAGTAACAGTATCAAATATCTCATTAATATTGGCAAGGCCCGTAATATTTTTATCTTCTAAAATAAAGCTTCAGCCCTTGCTGGTGTGGCTCAGTGAATTGAGCACCAGCCTGTGAACCAAAGTGTCATTGGTTCAATTCCCAGTCAGGGCACATGCCTGGGTTGTGGCCAGGTCCCAAGTAGGGGGCACGTGAGAGGCAACCACACATTGATGTTTCTCTCCCTCTCCCCCACCCTTCTCCTCTTTCTAAAAATAAATAAAATCTGGAAAATAAAATAAAGTTTCAAGTCTTTTCCTATCAAGGTACTTGTAGACTCAGAGAGCAGGACATTCAAGCTTTTCAAAGGCATGCCTTTAGCCACTTCACACATTCAGGGCTACATGCATTATTTGATATTCATATACACTATAGTTTATATATATTCTTGAGGAGCCTTACATTTAGAAAATGCAAGGTAATTGTCGTGCACTGCTGTGCTTAAAATCTACTCCTATATATATATTTTTTCTTTTGATAACAGGATGTATTGTTGCCTCACAATAAACTTCATTCTCTGGACCAATAAAACTTGATTACTTAGAAAACAGGTGACTGTGCTTCATGACTCTTGTCAATAGCACCTCATAAATTATTTACCAATTTACAGCTGTTTGTAACTTTCATTTCCAGGGTGTTTATATGAAGAACACGAGTATTTTGATCATCAACCAAATTAACAAGCAGGGAAGCCATAATGAAAACACTTTCTAATGGTCTTAGAGCTCTGCTCAAGTTTAAAATTGTTGGTTTCAGGTTCTAATGTGCCTGCCACTTTTTAAAATTTTTGGTATCATTACTTTGAAGTTACAATATACATATTTGAGGCAAAATAATGGGTGAATAAATGTTTCATTACTTGAAAAAAAAAGTTGTAGTTGTATGTCCCAACCACTGTGCATGAAGATAATGCTTCATTTTCCTTTCATTTAGAAATCCAATTTTCTAATACATTGTATTTGGGTGCTTCTGGTTCATTTTTAAAGGGAACGCCAGTTTGGTTTGCAATCTTTCAATTTAACTTTCTTCACCTTTTTTACTGATTTATCCCTGGTGCAAATCCTGCACATTTTAAGAAATCCCAGACATCAACTAAAAACTCAGAAAGCTGGCTTGAAGTACAAGAACTCTTTTCAGTCTAAAGAGGGTAATGATTACACTTAGAGACAGTCTAATGAAAAAGCATCAATGCAGTTTATTTCAATGATTCTAACGTATGAGAATAACTTCTTAATGCTACATCAGAAGTAAATTCATCAATACTAAATTTGGAAAGCATAAGCAAGAAAGACCCAACATTTTATTGGGACTACACAATTTATCACAGTACTAGGCACCATTCTAAAACAAAAACAAGAACACAAAATTAAAGTATGAATGATGACATTCTTAAACTCTAGGGGATCCAGGAACCTCTCAAAACTGTATACAAAACGTTGTGTAGTGTGTGCACTTTTCTGGGGAGAGGTCCCAGACCTCCCAATCAACTTCTAAAGGGGCCCAGATAATACAGAGTAGATTAGAATTCTAATCTCCTTCTCTGTATCTTCAGTAGTAGAAGCTGTACAGCTCAGCAAGTTCACTCTTGCACATCTTACTAATCAATTATCATGAAAAGAAGGTAGAAAGGAAAACAAAAGTAACTTGCAAGGACTGGGCAGGAAAAAACTCCTAAGTGCTGTTTACCTTATAAGTTTAGTAACATGTTCTGGTTTAGAAAGGGGAAATTGGGACCTAAGGGGTAATATAAGCTAGAACCAAGGAGATTCCTATGAGAATTTCAAATCCTTAAAAAACTAAACTTAGGTATGAATAAAGCAATAGCAAGAATTTAAAATGCAAGTTAACTCAAGTCCAGTTTTCAGTTTCTGCATATTAACAACTTATTTTTATTTTTGAATATCACAAAATTCAATCAGAATACTTTAAAAAATATTTTGCATGCATTTAACAAATCTGACAAAGGATGAGTATCCAGTTTACTTGCATTATACTATTAAGTTTTAACTTAAAAGCCAATTAACATATATTTAAAATCATTAGGTATAGGAAACAACAAAAATGTTCATTCATTAATCTGATGGCATCTTACTACTATGCACATGTTCATGTTAACACTACTAGTAATTACCCTGGAGCATAGGCAAAATGTAGATAGAGGAACAGCCCTCAAAAGTAAATTTAAGGGATTAAATATCATCATCATCATCATCATCATCATCATCATCACTGCTGAGGATAAAGCTGCTGCCTGTGGACAGGGCCCCTTCTTCCTGAACATTCCCCAAATCACCCACAGTTCCTTTCTCGTCAGAATCATCAAACAACTTCTCACAGGAATCTTCATCAAACAACTTCTCATTGGAATCATCTTCAAACATGTTTTCATCTACACCTTCTTCATCCTCCTTTGCATCTGCTTCATCTTCTTTTTCATCTGAGTATTCAAACATCTTTTCATCTGCATCATCTTCCTCCTTTTCATCAGCATCTTCAAGCCTCTTTGCATCTGCATCTTCTTCGTCCTCTTTTTCATCAGGCTCATCATCAAAAACTTTTTCATATGTATCTTCCTCTCCTTCCTTTTCATCTGATTCTTTGTCAAACTCTCTCTCAGAGCCTTCCTCATCAAACACTTTTTCAGAGCTGTCATCATCAAATTCTGATTTCTCAGAGTCATTTTCTTTTAACTCTTTTTCTAAAACATTTTCATTAAACTCCTTGTCACAGCCATTCTCATCAAGCTCTTTTTGGAGGCCATTTTCTTCTAATCCTTTTTCAGAGCCATTTTCAAACAGCTTTTCAGGGCAGTCTTCTTCAGATTCTCTTTCTGACTCGTCTTCTTCAAACTCCCTTTGGGGGCCATTCTCTTCTCCAGACTCCTTGTTGGGGCCATCTTTCTGAGACTCCTTTTCAAGGCCATTCTCTTCAAAATCATTTTTGAGCCGCCTCTTTTTGGATTCTCTTGCATGGCCATTCATTTCAGACTCTTCTTTAGGACTACCCTCTTCAAACTCGACTTTGGGACTGCCTTCTCCAGACTCTCTTTCAAGGTCTTCGTGCTCTCTTTTGGGGCAGCCTTTCTCAGACTTTCTTTCAAGGCAGCCACCTTCAGATTCTTTTTGGAGGCATCCTTCTTCAGCCTCTTTTTGGGGTCCCTTTTCTTTACCATCTTCTTCAAATTCTCCCCCATCTTCTGTTTTTTCAAACTTCTTTTCATCTATAGGTTCTTCAAATTCCACGTCAGCTGGAGCTTCTTGAGCATTCGTTTTAGATGTGCTAGGGTGCTCTGAAAAATGCCTTACTCTAGAAGGCCCTGCCCTTTCTGAAGCACAAATGGAATTTGAACGCTGAAGACCTTTATTGGCCTCAGGAGCATTGAGGAAAGCCTCCCATCCTTTCAGCCTTTCCTCCCTTTCTCTTGTGGTCTCCTCCACCTGTGCATAAATGAAAATTGCCATTAAAAAAAGTTTTAAGATGAAAGTTGTATCTCTGAGCATTTCTAATACTGATAAAAATATCCTGATTTTATAAGCCACTGCTTAGGAAATCAAAGCAATTTCCTATCTTCGGTTTTCAAAATTTTACATAATTTTATTTTGGGGGGATGAAAAGGAGAGAGGGAGGGAGATGGAGGACAGGGAGAGAAAATGAGAGAAAGAGAGACAGAGAGAGACATTGATTTGCTGCTCCACCTATTTATTCGTTCATTGGTTATTACTGTCCCTGATCAGAGATTGAACCCACAACCTTGGCATATCAGAACAATACTCTAAAAACTTTACATCTTGATTTACTAGAGTTGACCTTAGGATCATTTAAATAAATGCCCAATACCCTAGTACTGCACAAATGTCTCATTAATTAAAAAGTTAATATTTGAACTCTGCCTGTACTTTACAACACAGAAAAAGAAGAGAAACATTTTGGTTTAACATGTTCTTTTCTTATCACTATTCTGAGCAAGCCTCAAATTTACATCTATAAATTGAAAGGCTGAACATTTTTCTTTCTATGCTCTGAATGGTAAGTATTATTTAAAAGTGCTACTATAATGTCACACAGATTAAATGAAATCCAAACATTGTCTGAAGGACGGCTAGATCAGTATTTGTTGGTAACATATTATGTTCCCCTGGCAGTTGCAGAATTTACCTGATAATCTGTAGTTCCATCCCATGCTTGGGCAGTGATCTGGCGGCCACCAAACCACCGTCCATCAAGGGTTTGAATACAATGATCAGCTTCCTCTGGATTCCTGAAGGATACAGAGGCTACACCATCTGGGTGTCTCTAAAAAGACAAGGAACAAAAAGAAGGAATAAATGAGAAAATTCAAAATAAAACATATACATTTGACAAAGCAGTTAAGTAGTAGTGTTCTTTCTGATCATTTGAGTTAAGATTCTATATATGAAGACTTTCTTCCCTTTTACCCCATCCAGTGACATGCAGCTAGCCTTTTCTTTAGCTTAATTGTTTCTAGCAAGAATGAAACATCATGTCCTTGGAAATGTTTCTGCTGACAACACTGTCTAGGACAGGCAAGACAGCACAGTCTCTAAATGGAGATTCTAAAGTTGAACAGCCCTGGGATTCAATCCTGGCTCTACTACTTAACAGCTGAATGACCTTGGGCAAGGTGCTCAATCTCTAAACTTTCAGTCTCCTCATCTATAAAATGGGTATAACGGTACCCACCTACCTCGAAAGACTGAGAATTAAATGAGCTAATATGTAAAGTAGCTTGTAGTACACAATCAATAAACAGTGACTCTTTTTTCATTATGCATCAATTTTGGAAGAAAAAAAAGGGTGAAAAGGGGAATGTATAAGAAAATATATTTTTCTTAATTGTTCTCCAAATATAGAGGAGGAGAATCATTCAAGAGGGGGTAAATGTGAATAAACAGGGAACTGTAAGATCTGACACATTTTTCTTATACTTTCTTAACCTGATCAGATACTCTAGAGTGATGATAAAGGGAAATAATCACGGCATACCAAGTCTATCAAAGCCTTGACTTACAATCCATGTCCATCTAATTATTGCTAACAGATGACTGCCACCAAATAGACCTACTATATAAAAACAATATAAAATTTGGGGCATACTGACATCTGGTAATAACTTTTAACTGAAAGAATGATTGCTTCAGAAATGTCCAAGCCATCAACTTACATCAAATAGAAGGAGCTTCTTAATTTGTCCAAACTTTGAACACTCTACTCGAAGATCTTCTCTGATCTCATTTAGCACCAGTGGATCATCCTGCAAAAATACATGATTCATATGAGTTTACCCTTCTTTAAATACAAATCCAGAGAATCGAATTTCCTGCTTTGATATACCAACAAATAAAAAAGGTTTTGCTCAGTTATGTTTGTCTATAGTCTACAAAATTTAAAAGAAAATCAAAATCAAATGAACTTAAAGTTCCATGACTACTGGTACTACCACAGGTCTGCCCTGCTTTTAAGACAGAGGGAATGGGCAAGTACAGGAGGCAGCAGTAGGAGTGTACAATGGCAGAGAAGGGGGAAGGGAAGTGGACTGGAAATCCCAAATAACAGCAGCTCTAAAAGCAGGAGAGGTCCTTTGGCACATATTAAGTCAGACACTGCATAGGCATGAATGTGACAATGAGAGCCCTTTGCTTTGTGCTTTGCACAGATTCCCATTTACAGAAATGTTCTTTTTTTTTTTTTACTCAAACCAAACAAAAGCTCCCTTCGTTTGAATACCCTTATCACTTGGTATTTGTATTTTTTTTATTTTATTTTTTCATTTTAGTTGTTCAAGTACAGTTTTCTGTCTTTTACTCCCATCCCAGTCCACCCTCCTAATGCTCCCCTCCTCTCTCCCATTTCCACCCCCCTTAGTTTTTGTCCATGTGTCCTTTATACTTGTTCCTATTATCCCTTCCCTTTTTCCCCTGAAATTCCCTCCCCTCTCCCCTCTGGTTACTCTCAGCCTGTTTTCTATTTCACTGTCTTTGGTTATATTTTGCTTGCTTGTTTGGTTTGTTGCTTAGCTTCCTGTTAAAGGTGAGATCATATGGTACAGAAATGTTCTAATGGGGAAAGATATACCCCTTTCATTGACTAAGTGTTCTAAGATTGTTCGTTGTGCTTCCAAGATTCTATTTTTAACTCACAGGGTTAACCTCCTTTATAAAGATTCCTGTTCATCTTGTCTCCTACACATTGCAACAGAACCATACAAATAAGGAGCTGATATTAAGCACACAATAAAACATGTTTTTAGCTGCTGCTTTCTTGAAACTACAATCTATTAAAATATTCAAACACTGCTGCTTCAGTTCAGGTGGACTTTCCCCTCCTGCCTCCATGTCCCCCCACCAATAAAAGATTTTAAGTTTCCCTGTAGGAATTAAGAAATCTTTCACCAAGTCCCTATATATGAAAAAGATTCATAAATGTTACATTGTCAACTTGATTTGCAACTACATGCAAGTATAAACAAGTATATCTTACCTAGGAATTTTTTAAAATATTTTTATTTATTTATTTTTAGAGACAGGAGCAGGGAGGGAGAGAAACACAGATGCAAGGGAGAAACATAGATTGGTTGCCTCTCAATCTGGCACCAAACCCACTACCCAGGCATGTGTCCTGAAGCTGGGAATCAAACTGGTGACCTTTCACTTCACAGGAGGATGCCCGGCCAACTGAGCCACACCAGTCAGGGCCCACCTAGAAATTTCTATTGAAGTACAAGACATATATTTAGAAAACATTTAAATTCATCTAACTCAGAGATTTTTATATTCCTCATCAACAACAACAAAAAATGCAAAAAAAGTCCAAAAAGTGGTTTTTCCCCTTCTACAGCTCTCTCAAAAGGCAAAAATAAAAAGCTGGTAAGCAGTCATTAAAGTAAAACTTAAAATAAAAAATATCCTATAAATCTGTGCCTTCTGAAACTATAGCTGGAAGGACTCTGGATTTCCCTCACTTATAAATTCTAATTTTGGAGAAGAGGCCAATTTGTTTTATATAGAATTATCAGTTTTATATATAATTATCAGAACCAAGAGGAATGGGGAATGGAGCATAAAAGTCATTTGGTAAAGTCATGTGGTAGCTTTTCAGTATGTGTGTGTGTGGTTAGCTCCTAGCAGACTGTATGACTTCCAAAGGCAGGAATCATGTTCACATGAGTTTTCTATGCCTCACAGAACATACCACTGTCTTTTACACATAGTGAAAAGTCAATAAAAGTTTTGTCAAAGTTTCATAAACTATTTTTGATACCTCTATTTTATTCACTAAGAGAAACCAGGATTACATTAAAAACAAACAAAAACTGTTTCAGAAAGATTTAACAATTTAAGTGTAATTCCATTGGGGGAGGAGGGGGAACACTGTCTTTATTTCTGTATCAAAGTCTAAAGCTTTTCCTATGAGGACATCAAATTTTTGCCAGTCTTCCCAGACCTCCATTTTTAGTTATAACAGTTTGAAAATAATTAATGTATCTTCACTGCTTTATAGTATCCTGAAGCTTAAAGATAATTAATAATCCCCTGGTCTAGGAAAACTCCCTAACATAGCTAAGCATGGAAATTTTCTAAAGACATCACTTTGCAAGCAACAGACTGGAGATTAAAATCAGACTGATACATTGAACCCTGCTGCAGGGTGCAATGCTCATAACTTTGCAGGGTGCTGTTTTGTTTTCCTAGCAAAAAATAGGCCATATTTCTTATTTCTTTCTAACCTAAATTTACACTGTTCAAGATGGTGGCCATTAACCACATGTGGCTAGTAAGCAGTTGAAATGTCACTAGTCCAAATTGAGTTGTGTTACAAGTGTGAAACAAACATTGCATGTTGAAGCTTTAGTACCAGAGGGGAGGAAATACAATATAGTTCATTAATATCTTGAGTAATGTTGAAATTACATTATTTTGGATAGATTGGGCTAAGTAAAATCCATTATTAAAATTTCCCCTCATGTAGGTCAGTGGATTGAGCATGGACTGCAAACCAAAGGGTCACTGGTTCGATTCCCAGTAAGGGCACATGCCTGGGTTACGGGCTGGGTCCCTGGCAGAGGGTGTGCAAGAGGCAACCACACATTGATGTTTCTCTCCCTCTCTTTCTCCTTCCCTTCCCCTCTCTCTAAGAATGGATAAATAAAATCATTTTTTTTAATTTCCCCTCTTTCATGTTGCATTTTTATTGTTGTGATTAGGAAAGTTTAAATTACACGTGGCTCACATTATATTTCCATTGGACAGTAGTGGTATATACAGTGCGAAACCTACCTTTGCATCTGAGTTTTAATTCTTCATTTCTTGGCATTCAAATTTGCCAGGCAAAAATTTTAAAATAAGGCTTTGAATTAAATACTGAAAATCCTCTGAAATTACATTAAAAATATTAACCTTCACATTGTTCATCCTGATACCAAAGACTGTTTTTAGGTATTTTGCTTCCAACACTGGTCACCTATTTGGAAGAAAAATATATTCTACTCCCCAAATCTGGCTTCTTTTTCACACCCCAGGTAACCTGAGAATTCAGTTTTTGTTTTCAGTACAAAGCTCAGTGATGATGTTTATCCTCTTTGAAGATTTTATTTACTTCTAGAGAGAGGGGAAAGGAGGGAGAAAGAGAGGGAGAGAAACAATGATGTGTGACAGTAACATCGAGGCAATTAGAGCCTGGCCTGCAACCCAGGTACACGCCCTCAACGAGAATCAAACCCATGAACCTTCGGTTTGCAGGCTGGTGCTCAATCCATTGAGCCACACCAGCCAGGGTGATGATGTCCATTCTTAAAATTAATATAAAATCACCAGTCAAATAAAACCATCCCCCAAAATGTCCAATGAAACCAGGTTTTCCTGTTGAACATGTCTACAATGAGTTATATAATGTCTGTGCCAATGGTATCCAGCAAAACTTCCTGTGGCGACAGAAATGAGTATCTGCATTATCCAATATGATAGCTACTGGCCACTTGTAGCCAGTACAACTGAGGAATTAAATTTTTAGTTTTATGTCATTTAAATTAACTTAAATTTAAATAACCACATGAAGCTAGAGTCTACTATATCAGACAGATCTACACTGATACACTTTGAGGTTTACCCAGAGAGACATTGAACAAAAAAATAAGACTGTCTGCAGTCACTGACTGACAGGCTCTCATCAAGCTCAGCAGACCACACAAGACGCTGGTTAAGGCAGGTGGGCAAACAAGGACAGGACCAAGGTTTTCTTTATGCAAAGAAACTTAAGTCCACTACTACCCTCCCAGCCTTGGTGGCATAAGTGCCTGAAAAGGACACTTTCCACTTTCCTTATTTGCAAAGATGCTAAACAGAAAATGTTTTATCCATCTAGGAATGAAAAATACTCCACCTTGTGAGTAACAGTGGTTTCATTCAATTATTCATTCACTTTTTCTTCATATAAATACCAAAGGCCTATTACTAAGTATATAATGAGAGCCTACTGTGTGCCAGGCCCAATTCTAAACATGAGGAATAGTAACAGCCATCAAACAAGGTAGACAGAGCCCTGGCTCTCATTCTAATAGAGGAGATCTAATTATTTCAGACGATAATAAATGCTATGAAGGAAACAAAGAGGGATAATATAAAAGCTGTGTAACTCTCAAGTAAAATTTACACTAAACCAGTAAGGGTGATATTTTTGTTTTAAAACCATCAATAATTTACAAGCATGAAACTTCTACTCTTAAAAATATTCACTGGAGGGAATTTCTAGGAGTCAAAGTAGAATAAATATGGCTTTTTGGAGGAAAGAATATTTGTTAAGGTAGAAAAGCTACCATCTGGCCAGGGTGATAGCTAGACTCAAATAAGGTATCTCAATGAACAAGGCAAGAGGCAGAAGCAGAAAGAAAAAACAATGTAATTAACATAACAGATTCCTACTTGCTGAAGTTCCAGATACTTTGAGTTAGGTTTGCACTTATGTTCACGTTGAAGTGTTAGGAGTATGGAATATGTGAATTAAGGACTTCAAGCCATAAATATTAATAGGTTTCATAATTTAAAAAAAAACAATTATTTACCAGTGGGATAAAATGATATGACTCATAGGCAATTCTGGAGTTGTACCTAGTAGACTAGATACCACGACCCATCTATGAATTCCTTTTAAAACACAACTGGCAAGGACTACATTTCAAGACACATTTAATGTGCATGTGTACATGTGTTTTTAAAACATGCTTCATTATCACTGTTAAGGCTAAAGCAGCTCTGATATATTGACTATGTCTTTTTAAAAAAATATTTATTTTTTCAGAGAGAGGGGAAGGGAGGGAGACAGAGAGGAAGAGAAACATTGCTCAGTTGCCTCTCACACGTACCCCCAACCAGGGATGGAACACACAACCCAGGCATGTGCCCTGGCCAGGAATTGAACCAGTGACCTTTCGCTTTGTGAGATGATGCCCAACCCATTGAGCCACACCGGTCAGAAGTAGCTCTGATATATTTCAAGGTTCTTCAGTACTTTAGTCAGAAGACACATCAAAAATTATGAATAGACCATGTGTATCTTCCCAATGATCTTAAAAGATACAGACTCCACGGGTGCACAGTAAACCCAATCACATCACTATTCACCCAGATGGAGCTCCACAGACAATCTGGGAGCCAGTATGTAAAGGGGCTAAAGTGATATTGCCATTTTGTGTTTAAATGCACAAAAGGAACAAGAATAGGCTTTGGTTGCAACTACATCATTCGTAAACCTGGAATTTTACATTATGAATGTTTTTTCTTATATGTAACTTATTAATTTCAGAATCCAGGAAGATAATAAAGAATTGTTCTTCTGCAAATAATCCCTTTGGTTTATGCCAAAAGTAACAGATAAGAACAAGAGGCAGAATGCAACGTGAGGTACCCTGATGGCAAGTAACATTCCTTACACCCCTTTAGTAGCTCTTCTTCCTTTACCTGCTTTTATTTGTTGTCCTTGGACCTTTACATGGACATTAATAGTATAAACTCTGCCTAAGCACCACTAAAGACTTTTGTAAAAATTAAATCCTGAAAAACAAACTTCAATATTTAAAAATGAGCTATATTTCACTAACCTAAGAAGTGCTAAGGACTAAACTTTTAGTTCTAAAGTGAAGTTTTCATTTTCAAATGTGAAACTGGTCCTTCCCAACAAAATAAACCCATACTAGTTGAAATGCACAAGCAGCTACCATAAATCTTTTAATGATTATATTTTTTATAATTTCCTATACTAAGTAGTTGCCATTTTGGGCCACAGTATGGATATTGAACAGTCTTACTTGTAATATAATTAAAAGAACACTGGGGTAAACATGGGAAAATCTGAAAACTTTGATTCTTGGCTACATTCTCCTACCTTGAAGACTACATGAATGTGCAAGACACAACAAAGGAAAGATGGGAGGAGGCAAGCTCTGGGGTCCCTTGAAAAAAGGCATGTCAAGGCTTCTATCAGTAAGAATTCTGTACCCTACCTCAAAATCCATAGGATGAAACATATTTTTGATGATGACGACTCGCTCATGGCGCAATCGGGAAGGCGCATCCCTTCTCTCGGGTCTCCAATCCAACTGCCTAAAGTCATAAAGTAGAAATAATCTTTTATTGAGTATTTAAAAATGATAATTATTTGATTCCAAAATAACAATGTATATTTTAGTCACAGTTCATTCGGAGAATGTTCTAGAATAGAAATAACGGGCAGGTGAAAGATGGACCCGGTATCTGGAATGCCCAAAACATACAGGGTAGGGCAAAAGTAGGTTTTACAATTGTGATTACATGAAACACAGAGTTTATTCTTATATTATTATTTATTGTACTATTTTCCCTATGAACAGCTATAAACCTATTTATGCACTACCCTGTATATTTTTTTCAGAACTTCTGTCTGGTTACAAATATTCCAATGAGATTCCTCAATAACTGCTAATTTTTCAGTATGTAATTGTATTGGTTTTTAGGCATTTTATGATTATGACACACTGCACTGAAATATATAAAACTATTCATTCTTTATTGTTACAATCTTAAATTTTACTGATGTTTATAAAAATTGTAGATATCTATTTCAGTTATTCCTGTAAGAACTATAGGATATCACAACTAAATGTTTTTATGACCATTTTATCAACAGTTTAAGCAGTGTTATAAGTGTTATCAGCACTCACTGATAAAACTACCTAGCATTTTGACTAATTTCTTAAAACTAGCATATGACAAAACACGTATTAAACAAATGAATAAATAGAAACTTGATAGCATTATATATATATATGTAGTATATATGTAGTATATATATGTAGTATATATGTAGTGTATATATATATATATATATATATATATATATATATATATATATATATATACACACTACATATGATACACAGTAAATACAATGAAAAAAACTTTCATTTCAAATTTCTAATTTCTACTACAAACCTGTACATAAAAATTTAGCTCCTGGTGTAGCTGATTTCAACTTACATTGAAAATGAACTAATGGCTCTAGTATACAAGCCTATACTATCTTATTTAATCTGATGTTCGACATCTTCCATAGACACAGCTGTCTTATCTCCTTTAAATTCCCACTGTATTATAAATGAACATCCCAGAAAATGAAAAACACCACTGCTGCCAAATCATCCTATGGTACAGATTACTGAAGGTTCCTGATGACCTAATAAAACCTTTAAAAATAATTTGTAGACATATTTGATGGAAAAAAACTCAGGTGGCTATTACCAAAAGCATCCTCTAGAATATTTACATGAAATCTTTCAAAGAGGAAAAAAAAATAACACAAACTTTTGCTGCTGAGACAGCTTTTTCTTATAGTCCTTGCACTTCTTCTTCTTCTTCGAGGCATCATATTCCCCCTTCAGTTGAAACTTTGCTAACTCAACATGCAATCTATAGCCTCGAATTTCATCTTCATCCAAAAGTTTTAATGCAAGATCCACAGATTCCCTCTTTAAAAAGGGAAAACAAGACATAGTCAGTAAGGCACACACTGAAATAAAACTTCAGGAGTTCTTTTAGATGAATGATGACTAGACATGCAATGATGATTTAAACATACCTAACCACTTTGGGATAAAGAACTCTAGAATGCATACCAGGAAACCTGTGTTCAACACAGCTGCCCCCAACCAGCCATGTGAACTTGGGCAAGTTATTCAAGCTCCCTGAGCCCCAGTTTTTTCATCTGTAAAATGGGAATAGCAATGCCTTCATCGCAGGGTTCCTGACAAAATTAAATGGAATCCATATAAAGGATAGTGACTGGTATACGGCAGTTGCTCGATAAATTATACTGTTATTGGAGTAGTTTTGCTTCTTGGACTCTCAATTTCTCAACTATAGAATAAGGCAAATGAACTTGCATGATTTCTAAGGTGCATTCCAGTTTTAAAATTCTAAAATAGCCCTTCTTAAAAGACTAGATGACTCAATGAACAGGGAATAGCATAGCCAGTCTTAATTTTTTTGTTCACCAATTAAAATGTAGGTCTATAACATAATGGGAAGTAGGTGATTATTATCTGACAGCTTGTACATTAGATACATTGAGGATTCTGGGTCCTATACAAAAGGGGCATTTGTCAGTTCTACAGTCAAAAATCTGAGAACCTGAAGAGAACACAAAAGGACAGCTGAACACAGCTGCATAATATAATATGGATCCTGGAGCAATTAACTATATCCTTCTGGACTTCAATTTACTGGTCTGCCAATCTTACACTTTTATGGATCATAAACTGTACACACACAATCTCTCAAAACCCCACTTTTCCTTTTAAAATCCAATCAAACCCCTAAGAATCTGTTCACAGATTTTTAATAATCCTTGTAAAACTCTCCATTTGAAAATTATATAACTACCTTCCTATAATGGTCACACCCATGTCCCATTCCCACTGATGTTCAAGAACCAGGTCAAAACCTTCTCTCCCAAAAGGCTGTCAGCTTAATCCTACCCACTTCTGATTTCACTGAAATGCTGTATACACACAACGCATCTGTGCTGTTGGTATTGCTGTTTTATCACTTTGATTTTACTTCACAATTATTTTCAGTTTCTATTACATGTGTATGTCATCATCATGCCCATCTATTTATACTCTGCAAAATGGGTAACACCCATTTCTAAGATGATAGGTGTTCCAGAGAAATGATGAGTGCCTTTAACACTGAGCTTTTCCTGTGCATTTATGATACCATAAAGATAGTTCTGCGAATTTCTGTTAATACTATTCTCTCCCATTAAAAGATATTCTGAAACAGTAAGCATAAGCTATCATTTCCTTTATGGTCTAACTCAGGGGTCAGAAAACTTCTTTTGTAAAGAGCCAGTTAATAAATGTTTTAGGCTTTGTGGGCCACATGGTCTATGCTGCAACTACTCAACTCTGCTATTGAAATATGTAAGTAGCCATGGACAAATGGGTACATGAATGAATGCAGCCATGTTCTAAAACTTTTACTAACAAAAACAAGCAGTGAGCTTCAGTTTGTTGATCCCTGGTCGAATTCATTCAAATGGGTAAATAAAATATTACTGGCTTTCTTTCCTTCTGTATATCTAAAATGTGTTGTGAATTGATTATAGGCATACACTCTGAAAGAGATCTCTACAGTGAGAATTCTTTGAAGACAAAAGCACTTCAGTAATATAACTTACATAATACTCTGGCCTGATACTTTATTTTCTTAGATGAATAAGTGAAAAACCTATCAAGGTGATACATGCAGGCACAACCTTAAACTGCTTATAGTCCTTGCACTTCTTCTTCTTAGAGGCATCATATTTTGAATACTTCTTCATCTTAGTAACCATCTATACAAAATTACAGCCCTGGTTCCTGACTTAAAAATGGAGATCAAAGACACTTAGCTGACTATATAACTAACCTTCAAATAACAGCAAAGTCCATCTCCTTTAAGATTTCCTTGATTATCTTTGTAAAGCTTGACCTTAAATTCTTCTGTTTGAGGATCTCTCATAATAATGCCAAATTTGGACATGACCTGTATAAATTCATCCACTGTAATGTCTGGAGGCAAACCTATTAAGATTAGGAAAAATTTTTTAAATGTATAAAGGCATCTAAATAAAGGTGAAAGTTACTTTGCATTTTACAAATTAGAAAACTACAACTTAGATGAGCATAATTTTGACTTTCCAAATTTATGTAAAATCTCACAACTATAGAATTGAGGAAATTTCATGTTTTAATGTATTTAAACATACATTAAAATTATGCTTTGCTGAAGTCTTGTAGCAATGAATCTGAAGGGACAAAGTGCCACAAGTTACCTAAACCAGACGAAAAGGATGGCATGCAAATTTACACATACTTAATCTTTCTTAGTTTGGTAATAAACAACAGACATATTCCTCACTAATGTAAACAGTTCAACAAAAAATGACACAATGATAAAGACTTTAGAAAAACTGAAAACAAAATACTTTGTGAAAAACATCAAAATCAAGTATTTTCTACTCTAAATCTGTTTAAAAAGGTATACGCACCAGACACGTATACATTTGTATTTCTGTCTTCTTCAATATGAAACCATCCTAAAAATCAAAATGAATAAATAAAACACATGCAATAAAAGGTAAAAGTCACATTATAACATCTTGACAATGTGGCAGTGTCTTAAAACTTCCAGGAACTCTTTTACCCTTAGAACAAGATAGATTAATTCAAACCACTGTCTGGCTTTCAAAGTGGTATTTGGATCCTTTGACACATAATTAGTTTAAGAAGCCTGTCTTAAGAAAAAGAGCGAGTTCATCATTTTAAAAAAATTATGGAGCCCTGACCAGTGGGGCTCATTTGGTTGGAAGTCATCCTGCAAAGCAAGGGGTTACCAGTTCAATTCCTGGTCAGGGCACATGCCTGGGTTGCAGGTTCAGTCCCTGGTTGGGGCACATACTAGAGGCAACCACGCATCGATATTTCTCTCCCTCTCCCTCCCTTCTCCTCTAAAAATACTAGATAAAATCTTTTTTAAATTTTTTAATTGAATTTATTGAGATGATATTGCTTAATAAAATTATATAGCTTTCAGATATACAATTCTATAATATATCACTTGTATATTATATTGTGTGCTCACTGCCCCAAATCAAGTCTCCTTCCATCACCATTTATCCCCTCTTTAACTTCTTCTAACTCTCCCACCCACCTTTCCCTCTGGTAATCACTGTACTGCTGTCTGTGTTTATAAGTTTTTTTTTTTTGCCTAATGCTTTTGTCCTCTTTTACTCAGCCTCCCACCTCTCCCGACAGCTGTCAGACTGTTCTCTGTCGATGAGTCTGTTTCTATTTTATTTGTTAGTTTATTTTGTTCATTCGATTACACTTACAAGTAAAATCATATAGTACTTGACTTTCTCTGACTGGCTTATTTCACTTAGCATAATATTCTACAGGTCCATCCATGCTGTCACAAAAGGTACGAGTTCCTTCTTTTTATGTCTGAGTAGTATTCCATTGTGTAAATGTAGCACAGCTTTTTTATCCACTCACCTACTGATGGGCACTTGGGCTGCTTCCATATGTTGGCTATGATTCTGATACTACCTTAAAAAAAACCTCATCCTTGCACTGACTTTAGGCCTTCACATTAAGTTGCTTCTGACTCCAATCTACTGTGTTAGACATGGACAAGCTGAAGCAAAATTGACTTAAGTTCAATTCACTTAAATTCAAAAAGTACAAAAAAACAACCTTACTAATAGAACTTTTGATAATCCCTTAATAATAGCTCTATTTCCTAAAGCAAGCAACTGAGGCACGGAATTGAAACAGCCCACTCAATGCCCTTATAAGGTATTGAGAGTCAACATATGAACTGAAATATTTTTTTTAAAAAATCACCTCAATGATTCCTTCAAAGCCATTATAATTCTCCAAAAAGTAACCACACACACACAAACACACACACGCTTTTAATTTTTACACTCATGTTTTCAAGCTAAATTCACTTGCCTGATTCAGCCTTTCTCTTTTCTCCCCTCTTTTTGGGATCAGTGGGTTCAGGGGCATTTCTTTGTGGCAGTTCCTCTGCGGGGCTAGCACTAACATCTTGTATATTTGTAGTAGAGCTAGATGCACCATCATTAGAAAAGCCATAATTCGCCTGATAGGTAGCAATGAAATCTTCAGTGATCTGAACAAGAAATTCAACACACACATATAGAAAAACTTTTTAATGATTTTCTCCTGTAAAAAGTTTACACTGTGTTAAATTATAGGATATTCAGTTATATACCTTAACATAGAAGTGTTTCTGCAAATAACTGCAGTAATAAAGTATAAATGCAAGAATAGTCACCTTATACAGATGACCTATAAACAATTGTTCATATGGAAAATAATATAATTAATAAACAATACAAAAATAAACTGTGTTTCACATTCTAACAACTATATGCCTACTTTTGCCTCACCCTACATATAGAAAACTGTGCATGAAATGATAAAAAACAAACCATGGGCACTGGATTATCCACACAAAAGTCTGAGATAATACCAAAGTTTTTTTTACTACTAAAATATTTTGAATGATGTTGGCACCTTTCTAGTTGTTTTATTTATAAATTACTACCTCTCTACAGTCTACTTTACTAAGGCAACAAGAACATGTAACAAAGGAGTATCAGAAAACAATAAAACAGAATAAACCAATAGCCAACCAGTAATCTAACAACAGAATTACTTTTCTTTAACTATATAGGTGCACAGAAGCGTATGTACACTGAACATTTATATATCTGCGTGCAAAGAGAACAGTATGGAACTTTGATCTGGTGTATAAAGAATGGGGCTAACAGCATTAAATCTAAATCTTTGTTTTAACTTTACCTTGAATTAAATCACATTATTATCTACTGTCAAAACAAGTTACAAACAATTTAACTTACATCTATCCTCCTGGCTTTTAGGGAAAACAGCACAACTGAGCAATGCAAGAAGTGTATTTATATCATCATACCAATCAATGTTATGCGCACATAGGAATGGGAAAAATTTTAAATTCTAAGTTTGAGGAGATATGGGTTTCCACAGCATAACAGAGAGTCACAAGTTAATCTCTTATCAGACTATTTTTTAATTAAAATATTCATTAGATTGTTTTATGTCATACCTTTAAATTTCTGAACTTTTCAAAAACAACTTTTAATTATTTTTTTATTGTTTTAAGTAGAGTTGTCTCCATTTGCACCGCACCATGTCCCCCCGGCCCCACCCATCCCCACCTCCCACCCTCAAACCTACCTCCTTTGGCTTTGTCCATGAGTCCTTTATACATGTTCCTTGATGGCCCTTCCTCTCTTTTTCCCCATTACCCCCTCCCATCTCCCCTGTGGTTATTGTCAGTTTGTTCTTTATTTCAATGTCTCTGGTTGAATTTTTAAAAAGAACTCAGAAGGCTGAATAAACCAAATGTGCACTGGGGCTGGCACTACCAGTAAAAGAGTGAAATACAGTTGACCCTTGAACAACACAGGAGATAGGGACGCCAACACCTCACTCAGTCGAAAATGTGCATAAAACTTTTGACTCCCCCAAAACTTTACTACTAATAGCCAAATGTTGACTAAAAACCTTAATGATAACATAAAGTTAATTAACACATATCTTGTATGTTATATGTACTACATGAAGCTACAGAAAAGAAAATGTTATTAAGAAAGCCATAAGAGAAAACACATTTACAGTACTGTGCTATATTTACTGATAGCATAAGTTTATGTCATCTGCTCACAAGATGAAAAAAATGTGCATGTTAAGTGGATCCAGTTCAAACCTATGTTGTTCAAGGATCAACTTTAGTAAATTTAACAATTTGGAGGGATTGGAGCACATACATGTACACAAAATGGTAAAGAAAGAAGTTGAAATAAATAAATTTTAAAGTTCCACAACAGAGACACAGTTTGTTATTACAGGCTTGCAAGTCAATTAGTGTGCTATTGGTATCCTTTTTCCACCCATGAGATTCTGATTAACAGGATACATTTACTGAGAAGTTTACAGAACTAAGTCTAACACCAGTTATTTTACTGAAATTAGGCTGATATAAAATGTTTAACAATTTCCAAATACTCTGAACAAATATACACAGATCTTGTCCATCCATATTATGTGCACCTCTACTCATATTCCTGTGGTTATATGGTTCAAGCATATGTGTCTAGGGACAAAATTTAATAGAAAAGCAATTAGTAATGCTATATAAATGGCTAGTTTTTTTTTTAAATCAAGAAACTGCATTTCGCACATAGCATATAAGCTAAATATATGAATTCATAAGATAAGTGAGGTCAGGTCCCTAAGAGTAATAGCTACTAAGTTTGTTCTTGGTGTTTTTCCTCTTTGCAATAAAAAGCAGCCACCAATGTAATAACCAACTGTGACCTTCACAGATAAAATTAATGAGGCATAGAAAAAAAAACTTTATAATTAAATTACATTTAAGACATACCCCTAAAGATTTACGTTCCTTTACACATTGATTCTGCAACAGACACAACAAAAAGAATCGCCACTACCATTGGGGGCTCTATCCCAAGACCTCGCAAAGAAAACCAGTCTGGCCCAGGAGCCCGCTCTGCAGTGGCACCGGTGACACACTTACCTTGGGGAACCAAGCCTTCTTGTCCAGGTCCCACTCGTAGGGGGTGTCATCTGGCGTCTGCCCGAAAGAATCGGTTTCTCTATCCGGATCCTTCTGGGTGTCTCCGTCCTTGGTGTCTCCATACAATTCTTGCATTCGCAACTGCTCATCAAAGTCGTTCCCATCCAAGTTGTTGCAGCTCATTTTGCCGCCTTAGCCCACGGGTAGCGACCAAGCACGCAGAAAGGCCGAGATAAAGCTAAATGGGAATAGAGAAAACGAAGTCGGCCGCGCTCAGCCCGCGTCCCGCCGCCCCCGGGCGCGCCTCCCCGCAGCGCCCCAGCAGCCCCCGGGAGTGCGGGCCTCACAGCAGCCGCACCGCCCCCTCTCCACCCGCCGGCCGCGCGCGCCCTGCTGCTCACCGCCTGGCTGCGCCGCCGCCCACCTGGCTTGCTCCTCCGGGCCTTGGCGCAGCTGCTTGCTCCAGAGCGCGGCGGGAGCGCGCACGCGCGCCGCCGCCGCCGCCTACCGGGTCTGAGACGACCGAACTCCCGCGGCAACCTCAGGAAAAGACGCGAACGGCGGCTCGCTCTGATTGACGCAGTCGCCGCGTCGGCACGTCGAGACGTCGCACGTCGCGCCGACACGCCCACATTGGCGTCAACAAGCGCCAACGCAGGCCAGGGTGCGGGTACCAGGGACTGAGCGCTAGGGCCGCATTCTGCTATGCGTAGGTGTCTACGCGGACCGCCTGGGGCGGCAAGTGGCGTGGGGTGCTACGACCCGACGTGGGCAGGGTTGAGTCGGCCCGAGGTGGCAGACCAAAAGCATGGGAATATTCTCACTCTGCAGGCGGATGTCAGGGCGCCGCCATCTTGGAGAGGTTCGTGAGCTGACGGAACCGGATTGTCTTGCTGAGAAAAAGCCTCACCTCCTTCGCCCAAAGGCTCCTCCTCCGTGTGGGAAATATGTCTTTTACTTGTTTCTTTCTGAGTCCCTAGGATAGGTGTCGGTTCTACTGCATCTTGATAGCCTAAGACCCTAGAATGAAGTCTGAGCCTCCATCGTGGTGATGAATGGAAGAAGGTGCCTTTTCCAAGCCTCAGCCCCCTGCTTTATCTGGTACCTTCCTCAGGCTGGGTCTGTGGAAAGAGGGGTGGGGAGGGCAGCAGTTAGTTGCTTGTCTTTTGTACTCAATGATTCAGTTGTGCACAAGCTTCAAACCTGGCACATAAAATATCCAAGTGTAAACACCAGCTTTACTGGCCAACTAACTTCGTTGTTTTGTTACAGGAAATTGAAACGACCAGACACTGGAGGGGTTAAGAGCACGATCCTTTATTCACGCGTGGTCCCAGAGGAGTCCAACTCCAAATTCTGGGCCCTGAACAAAGGGGTTACAGGGCTTAAATACTTTATCTCTACGTGACTGTGGCAGAATGGAGATACAGAAGCAGAATGCAGGGGTTAATTCAGATTTCTTCATTTGGTTAGTCAGCACTCTATGTTTTGACTGGCGAGGGCTGGACCATTAGTACTTTATCTCCTGGCTGGCTCGCTGGCTGGCCTTGCTGTTTAGACTAGGGGAGGGGGACCCTGTGCTAAGGCCTACTGGGTTTAAGTCATTTTTCTATATCAGTTTTACTCTTTCTTTTAGGACAGAATACTTTACCTCTAAACAACTTGTTTTTCTCACAAATTACACGTATCGCTGAAAATGAAGAAGTGTATAATTTTTAATTGGGCAGATACTGAGTTCCTGCTAAGTGCGAGGCACTGTACTAGGCTCTGGCGACCTAGCTATCAACAAGACAGGTACCGCTCGGGAGACACATTCATGGTGGTTGGGAAGTATGATAGAAGTACTGGATGCTGGTGAATAGCAGTCCTCATTTTGTTCTCAGACACCTTTACACTAAAAAATTATTGAAGACCTCAAAGAGCTTTTGTTTATGTGGTTTGTACTTATCAGTATTTGTTAGACTAAAATTAAGACAGCCATTTAGCCCTGGCGAGTATTGCTCAGTTGGTTGGAGTGTTATCTGTGCACCTAGAGGTTGGGGGTTTGATCCCTGGTTCAGGCATGTATGGGAGCCAATTGATGTTTGTCTCTTTTTTCTTTTTCAAACCAAAACACATACTTTTTAAAAATTAAAAAACAGTCATTTAAAAGTTTTTTATTATTTTTTAATATTTTGTTTATTTTTTACAGAGGGGAAGGGAAGAAGAAAGGGAAACATCAATGTGTGGTTGCCTCTTGTGTGACCCCTACTGGGGGCCTGACCTGCAACACAGGCATGTGCTCCTACTGGAAATCGATTCTGCAACCCCTTGGTTCACAGGCAGGTGCTCAATCCACTGAGGCACACCAGCCAGGGCTAAAAGTATTAATTCTTTTAAAAATAGCAAGCCTGTTATATGTAAATCTGAAGTTCATAAACAGAGTTGAGGGTGGGGTAAAGCATCCCAGAAGAAATTTCTACTATTTCTTTGTTTCTAAACATTCTAACTGCCCAGTTACCAGCTGTGTGAATATGATTTCCACCATAACAACAATTTTTAAATAGTATCTTGGATTTTGGGTGTATTTTTCCAATAACATTTATATTTTATGAAGTTGTTGTGTTGGAGACTATGGGAGAACTGAACTTGCATGCATTTTTATAGTATAGATAACATGAATTTTGTTAGGATCATTTAAGCATCACTAAATATTTCATCATGGGTCCAAAAATGGCATACAGCTGTTTTCAGCACTGTTGTGGGCTCCCATTTCAATCCTGAGTGAGCTCATAGAATAAGTGATAGATAATATGCTACCCAGCCCCACTGCATGTGACACTCTGTGTGCCTGTTATATCCACTGGCTACTCTAAGTAGGTATTCAGAAAGGTTCCTATGCCTATGACCCATGTGACCCAGCCACCCTAGCCCAAAGGCTGCCCAGGGGCCTCTGAAGTGACTTGGCAGGGTAGCCCTACATTCTATATAGTTTGATGAACTGAGCCAATAAGAGCCTCTCCCAGTGAGAGAAATGACTCTGGAACAAATAAGAACATGATCAGAGTAGAGCAGAAGCAGGGAAGCTTGTGTAAGAAAGGTAATTAGCAGAACAGAGGCCTACTGTGAAGTTCCCCAGAAGTGAAGGGATAAGCTGACACAGTGACAGGGGCCATTGAGTCACCCTAATAGTGAAATGGGGAGCCAAGTACACTTGTGCCTAAATTCAGGGGTCCCCAACCTCCTTCTACATCCTCTGGCATTACCACCCGAGCTCTGCCTCCTGACTCCCCTACTCTCCATGCACCCCCACCCCAGCCATGGAAAAAATTGTCTTCCAGGAAACTGGTCCCTGGTACCAAAAAGGTTGGTGACTGCTGCCTAAATGGCATTCTATTTGACCATGAGACCTGACAGTTATTTTTAAAGCAATGCTATTGTCTCTATGAGGCTTGGCTCCTCTTTGTTCTTATGTCCTGGCGTATTTGTAGAATTAACTCCCTAGTAACTGAAGTAATATGGAAGCATCTCTGTCTTCATAACCTTTTTTCTAAGGCACAGAAATACTCAAGGTAACAAGCAAAAAGGGGGGACTCATTGTTATAAATATAGGGAGTAGCTCCTGAAACTCCAGGACTGGAATGTAGATGGGCGCAGGAAGTGTAAAAGTCTTGGAACCCAGACAGCTGGCTTATTTCTGAATATCTTCATGCTTCTCTCTGACCTCTATTAAGTGGTGATCTATGCTGTACTCCTGGCCTGATAGGCCACAGCCCTCTTGGTGGATAAAAATACATTAACCTACAAAAGTAGAAACTGCTTGGCCAGAGAAGTCATCTACCTGGAGTGGGAACATTTTCTGGAAAATTACTGAAGTATACCAAGTGAAATTTTTAATGGCCTATTCAAGCGAACTCTATGTGGGAATTTCCCCACTTTCTGTAATCTCAAAACTTGGTGAAAATGAAAGTAACTCCTTTTGACAAACAACTGATGGATCCCAATCCCTAACCTCAAGTTATAACTGCAGAAATTCTTAAACCCAAATTTTCTATTCTCAGTAGATAGGCCATTGTTCAATGTTTTGTGGCACTTTCAACTTCAATGACAAATACTTCCCCATTGGACATTTTGGTTATACCTAAATTTATGTCTTTGTTTTGCTGCCTTATAGCATATTATTATGGTCCATTATTTTTACTGTAGGGTCAGGGAAAACCCTGAGAAAAATTGAGAAGTATGCAAAATTTGTTTTTCAAGTATTCTACCTCTCCTTCTATTTCAAACCCCTCCAAAGAAAGGAAGTCTTTCATAGTAACATTTCTGGCACCGCAGTAGAGTATGAAAGACATTGTGGATATTGGAATCTACTTGGAAGGGTAATTCTAACAAGGATAATCTTAAAAAAAAAACTATCCCCTCTACAGAATCAAAGCCATAGTTTTCTTTAAAATTATATTTTATTGATGATGCTATTACAATTGTCTTGGTTTTTCTCCTTTGTCCCCCTCCACCCAGCACCTCCATTCCTTCAGGCACTCACCCCACCATTGTTCATGTCCATGGGTGAAGCATATAAGTTCTTTGGCTACTCCTTTCCCTATACCATATTTTACATCCCCATGGCTATTATGTAACTACCTATTTGTACTTCTTAATTCACTCATTTCTTCACCCACTCCCACACACCTCTCTGCCATGTGACAACCATTAAAACACTCTGTATTCATGATTCTGTCTCTGTTCTCCTTGTTTTCTTAGTTTGTTTCTTTAGATTCAATTGCTGATCGATATGTATTTTTTGCCATTTTATTGTTCATAGTTTTGATCTTTTTCTTAAATAAGTCCCTTTAACATTTCATATAATAATGGTTTGGTGATGATGAGCTCCTTTAGGCTTTTCTTGTCTGGGAAGCTCTTTATCAGCCCTTTTGATTTTAAATTATAGACAGTTTTGCTGGGCAGAGCAATCTTGGCTGTAGCTTGTATCCCTTCTAGCTTGCAAAGTTTCTTTTGAGAAATCAGCTGACAGTCTTACAGGAACTCCCTGTAGGTAACTAACTGCTTTTCTCTTGTTGCTTTTAAGATTCTCTCTTTACCTTTAACCATTGATATTTTAATTATGATGTGTCTTGTTGTGGGCCTCTTTGCATCCATCTTGTTTGGGACTCTGTGCTTCCTGGACTTGCATGTCTACTTCCTTCACCAAATTAGGGAAGTTTTCTTTTCTTTTTTTTCAAATAGATTTCCAATGTCTTGCTCTTCCTCTTATTCTTCTGGCACCCCTATGATGTCAATATTGGACCTCTTGAAGTCGTCCCAGAGGCTGCTTATACTATCCTCATTTAAAATTTTTTTTTCTTGTGGTTCTAATTCATTGGTTTTTATTTCCTTATGTTCCAAGTTATTGATTTGACTCATGGCTTCATCCACTCTACTGTTGTTTCACTGTAAATTTTCTTTATTTCAATTAGTATATCCTTTGTTTCCTACTGGATCATTTTTTATGCTGTTGAGGTCTTCACTAAGTTCCTTGAGCATCTTTATAACCAGTGTTTTGACCTCTGCATATGGTAGATTTCTTATCTCCCTTTTAGCTCTTTCTCTGGAGTTTTTATCTGTTCTTTCAATTGGGCCATGTTTCTTTGTCTCCTTGTTTTGTCAGCCTCCCTATGTTTGTTGCTATATATTAGGTAGAGCTTTGACTCTGTGTCTTGGTGGTGTAGCCTATTGCAGTAGGTATCCTGTAGGGTCCAGTGGCACAGCCTCCCCTAACACTCAAGCTGGGTACTTGAGGTGTGCCCTTCGTGAGGGCTCAGTACACCCTCCTCTTGTAGTTGAGCCTTGGTTGCTGTTGGCAGATCAATGGGAAGGATTTACCCAGGCCAGTCAACTGCAAGGTCTGGCTGTGAGCCTGACCACCAACTTCCATCCTCTGTGGAGCATCAGCTGTGCAGGGGCAGGGTGGTGGTGTTCTGACATGGTATGTAGCTGTCTACTTGGTACTTTGGCCCTGAAGTTTCCCAGGTGGTGCTGGCCAAGGTCAGCCCCCATATGTGTTTTTCTGGGGCCAATCTGCCTGAGGAATGAAGCAATCTGAGATGGTTGCTACTTGTGCTGTGCTTGGCGATTCCCAGGCAAAGCCAAGCTTTGAATCTAGTCTGTCCACTAGTGCCAGGCCTGGGACTCACTGCAGCCTGCTGTTGCTTGTTTGAAAGGATTTAGGAAATTGTGAAGCATGAGCCAAGACCAGCCATTCATACAGAAAAGCAGCTTGGTTGGGCCTATAAGTTGTTGGGGTGGAGTATCTGGGGATCTCCAAGGCAGGTTAAACAGCATTCGCCAGGTTGATGGAGTCTCAGATACGGCACTAGCCTGCTGGCTCTGTGCAGGGAGGGTGTAGAAAAGGAACAATAGCCTCTGCTCGCCTTCATGCCAGACACCTCAGTTCCTCCCTTTATGCCACTGGTGCTTTTCAAGCTGCTAACCCAGTGCTGGAGCTCAGAGGGAGTGAGTCTGTATAAGTTCCTGTGTGGGTTCTTTCAGAGGAACTTCGTGGGCCTTCAGAAGCTTCTTCCACTGACTCAATCCCTGCTGGGTTTTGCAGCCAGAAGTTGTGGGGAGTTATCTCCCTGGCATTGGAACCTTGGGCTGGGGGGCCTGGTGTGGGGCTGGGACTCCTCACTCCCAAGATATTCCTCCTGAATCTTTGTCCACCACACATGGGTGTGAGACCATCCTGTTCTTCATTTACATGCCTCCTGTCAGTCTGGATGGATGTGTTTTCTTTAATTTTGTAGTTGTCAGACTTCCATTCAACTCGGTTTCTGATTGTTCTGAGTGATGGTTGCTCTATATTTTAGCTGTAATTTTTATGTGATTATACGAAGAGACATGTTATGTTAACCTATGCCACCATCTTGACTGAAAGTCAAAGCTATAGTTTTAATCCCAATTCTTTAACTCTGGAAGGGAGACTGGTGCCCTATAAAACTGGGGAATTATTTTATATCAAATCCCTAAGTCACATTGGGATTACTTAGAATGAAGAAAATAAAAGTTCTTTGAGCTCTGGTTTTATCAACGCTAAAAGGTTATCTTGGCTTTTGCGATCTGGTACTTTTATCAAGTTATCTCTAAAATGTTATACTTAGGAGAGTAAAGATGTAATTTTACACAGAGTGAGGAAAATAGTAAAATATTCAGAATCTTTGTGACTTGAAAATAAATTTCAGGGTTAAAGCAGGTTCTCAGTTCTATTCTGTCAGAAGTATTATTTTTAGAATATAAAGTTACACAAAATTATTTCTAACTTTAATATTTATTTGTTTTGCCCCACTTATTACAATATCTAACTTAAAACAATACTAATACAATATTGGCACTGCCCACACTTAAGTAAAACAGTTTTACAGAAATGTAAAGCCTAGTGTTCATATATATCCCTCTTTTGAGCCACATCAGTGAAAGTTTACAACTACATAAGCTATTAAAGAAAGCTCAAAAGTACCAAAAGCACACCCCAAAATCAAGTTTTTGAAATTGCAAATTAGCTATCTCTAGTGCCAAACATATGCTTCAGATTGGGCCAAGAAAACATTTCCTGAAATCACAAATCTAAATCTGGTGTCTACTAACAACAGTTGTTTGAAATAACAATTATTAACAAGCTTATAGTGATAGCAGATAGAAATGAAGGATAGGAAACCAGAACCTTATGTATGATTTCCAAGGGCAGAGATCAATTAGGTCATACTCTTACCGGACTTAAGCACATTTTAATGAAATCAAGCAGGGAGATGAGCTGATAAAAACTACACACCCAGGTGTTAGGGATTTCATGTTGTACTTCTGAGTTTTTAAGAAAGAGGGCACTGCTTACCAAAAGAAATGAATTTCCTTAAAGAAAGAATTTCAGACACCAGCAGGCTTGCAGATTTTTCAACAGGGGTCCATCTTTCTCAGGGAAGAGGACCTCAAAAGACACCATAAACGTGGCCACTTATTTTGCCTGTAAATAAGGCAAGTTTTCCATATTATTTGTGAGAGGGAACATTTTCCAATTATCCATCAATGGTAGTTGTAAATAGAACTGCATTAAGTCAGTAAGCGTTGACCCAGTAAAGCAAGTTCCTTTATTCAGATTCTCACTCACTGCTTTATACTTGTTGACCCCAAAACATTTTCATTACAGTTGCACAGTTTACTTATAATGAAATGGAGATTAACAGAAAAGGGCAGTCAAAAACCCTGTGAAGGTTTATTTTTTAGGACTTCTTTTTTTAAGGAAAGTGCAGAAGAGATGTTTTTGATCCCCTTTTCATATGCAAGGTATAATGTATAGATTTATACCACATAATAAATGGAAACAGTTTTATGCAAATCACAGGAATATATGAGTAATTAGAAGCATTATAGATGTGATGGAAACAAATTAGATTTTTAAAAATTATCTTGTTCATTTTACCTTCCCTTCTTTTAAGACCCACTCACATATATAAATGTGTCTTTCTACACCTAGTGGGGCTTGACTTTATTTAGAAAGCCCAATAACATTAACGTTTGTACTTCAATGAAAATCATGGTTTGTCTTTTACTTATAAAGGACCTTCACTTCTAAGATTTCAACACAATTTGTAAACAAAAATCCTGATACCATACACCTATGCACAGCTCAGAATCAGATACACACACTGGGAGGGAAAAATACCACTTTTAATTTAAAAGCTAGGCTCTGTCATCTTCCTTCTTCACACTCCACCCAGTGAACAAGGACATACTAGTTTCAGACATCTGCATGCTCCCAGCACCAGGGACCCTTCCCATTACAGCCAGGTTGTCAAGAGGAATATTGGTAGGAGGAAGGTCAGGCAGCTCTGCCTTGCAACAGAATAACTGAGCTTTAAAATGCTTCTGGAAGGTTTTACTCAGCCAGTAAAGAGCAAAGGGATTTACACAAGAATTGCTGAAAGCCAGAACCCGAGAGAAAATGGTGACAATAAAATGAATGGCAGAGGGGTCCATGTAAGTTTGATAAGTGAATGAACGGTAGAGATACAAGAGGTGATTCGGTAACCAGCAGAGAGCAAACAGAGCCACCAGCACCAACACTGTTTTGGCAATTCTCTTCCGGGATTCAATCTATAAAGGGAAATAAAAATGGCAAAAGAAACAAATCATTTAGCTGGCAGAGTTTTTTTAAAAACCGTTCTCTAGACTTAACACAGAAATTTACAGTCAACAAGCTGGTGTCTTTTTGAACATGCATTTGTGAGATAACTACCTGACACATGTGGGAAGGCAGCCTGTGGCTATAGAAACAGCACGTTATTTAGCATGGTAATCCATAGCTCTACTTCAGAGACTCCCACCCCTAGTTTT
This sequence comes from Carollia perspicillata, assembly GCA_004027735.1. Classification (NCBI taxonomy): domain Eukaryota; kingdom Metazoa; phylum Chordata; class Mammalia; order Chiroptera; family Phyllostomidae; genus Carollia; species Carollia perspicillata. The sequence continues at coordinate 97,060 of PVKM010000222.1, forward strand.
GAGGTACTCTAAGATGTCTCCAATTATCTCTCCAGGAGTGTTGTGGAATTCTGGAAATTTTACTTTAGTTAAAATAGAGGTATTATACAAGACTGGTTTCATCATATCAGCAGAGGCTGACTAGGTTAGAATATTATTCTGGGGTTTATGAAAGTTGCCAAGTTGGTACCAAAAATTGTTTTTAACCTATAGGAATTCTAACTATGTAGTCAAAGGAATAAAAACTAATTGTATCTCCTTCATATGTGAAAGTAATCCTGTACCTATTAATAAGAAAAATTAATCAGACGAAATGAAGATGTTGCCTCTGGTCACAGATAGAGCAAAGATAACTGCTCACATGGGCATTAAATATGCAACTTTAGCTTTATGAGCACTGCTGTTGGACCAACCGGATGGACCAGTTGCAAAAAAGGCACTGAGAGCTCTAAACTGGTCAAGAGGTAAATGGAATCCTCCTTCTCCACTCAAGAAAGAAAGAAATCCTGTTGCATTTTTAAAAAGTCAAATGGAACAGTGTTTTGGCAACATGCTTTTTATTCTGTTCATATTTACAGAACAGTACACCTGGCTCTTGCAATGTTTTTTTTTTTTTTTTAATTCCTTGCAACAGTCTTAAATAAGCTTCTGTGAGTCACTGTGTTCTTTTGCCACTGGCACTTCATCCCTGGAGACCACAGTTTACTCATCTCTGTGTAAGTGGTTTGCATTGAATAATGTTATGGCTTCTTGCCAGTTCTATCATTCTGTTACATGTTATAAAATAAAAGATGCTTCACTTTAGTCTCACGTTGTGCAGTGATCCTCACTATTACAGGGGTGAATAATTTTGACTGCTCCCAAACTTAAGTTGTCCCTTTTCTAATAATAATAGTTCTATCGTTTATTGAATGCTTACTATGCTAACCCTTTCATACATATTATCCAGTCCCCATCTTCATTTTATAGATGAGGAAACTGAGGTGCAGGGAGGTTAAGTAACTTGCTCAAGATTGCTCAGCTAGTATGTGGTAGAGCTGGAATTAAATGCTGGGTCTGACAGACCCCACAGCCCATGATCATAACAAAAATACCACATTCCTATTCCATTTATTGTTCACAGGTGCTAAAGTAGGACCTTTCACTTCTAAATTCACTCGTGAATCCTGATACATACATACCTGCTTGCGAGCATGGCTTTGTTCCTCAGTAGGCATGTTCAAGGTGCTTCTGTAAAGAGTCTTAGCAATCAAAGAATAATAGACAGAGATAATAGAGAGTGGAATAATGTAGAACACTAAGAAGCACAGCAGAGAATGTATCTCTTGCAGGAGCCTCTCTGAAACAGGATAAGAAGCACATGATTCAAATGTCGTGTTTTTGTTGGGATCTCGAAAAGTATATACATTTGAAAATATAGCCTCTGGTAGAGCAATTATCATTGACAGAATCCAGATGCACCCAGCTTTGGCACAGGTCTTCAGGATGGCATTGGAGGGCTGTCGCTCTAGTGGCTTTACAACTGCCTTGTATCTAGAAATACATAAGCAGAGGCAAAGATCAAATAAATATCAAAATTACGAAATCTTAGGCTTAAAAGTGGTCATTCAGTTCTATCTCCTATCCAAATGTATATAACCAAGTCAACATTAACCACTTGTAGTTAGTTATGGTTTTAAATACACATAAAACATCCCAGTTTTTTTTTATTTGTGCTCATCACCTCTTCCCTTATTCACCAGTGTGAGATATTCCAGGTTTGCAAGTTTATAATTTTATGTGTGGATCCTCTGTTTAGGAAAAATAAATTTTTTCCAGCATGATTTTATGTGTGATTGAGAGTAATTCATTGTCTGTGTATTACCTTACATATTCTTAAAAGACTTCTTTTTTGTATAAGTGACTGATGTTAAACCTAATTCTCCTTTCTTCCTATAAAGGAATCCCACGAGTTTATTTAGTAGAGAGGAGAGGATTAATTTTTTCCTTGTTCAAAAGTGGTAACTTGTTGCCCAACCCATAGGTAGGTAGATTGGGATCATGAAGAGGGTGAAATCGGAAGCCCTGTGCCCATGCAAAGATGGATGTCTTTATTCTGACACATCCACCTTAAAATCTACAGCCTTTAAGTAAATCTGCCCTCAAATATAATATAAAACCAGTCAAAGCAAAGATCCAAAAAAGGCACCAAGAAAGCTTTTCCTCATCTCAGATTCCAGAATCTGAAGAAGCTATCCTTCTGGTGCTGCCAGGTGTTTATTACAGGCTTCTTGCAGACTTTCCTAAGCATCACTTTTAACATTTAGAGGCTCAATTTTGTTCATGTTTTCAGTTACCATTGTACAATAGGAACACAGAAAAACAGTACTTACACTGAAAATATCCTAACTGAGCCCAAACACTGACTGCCAGAGGTTCTTATATACTCAATCTATAGAGCTAAAAGTTAAACAAGATTATTTTATTTCTCTGCAAACAAGAATGTCACTGAATGCCTATAGAGAAAACAAATACAATTAAGTGGTGACATTACACTGAGTTACCAGGAAGCCAAAAAGCTCTCCATTTTTCTGCTATTAATTTGATGAATTTCAAATATATTAGATGTATGCGGTTTTTTTACTGCTCTCCTGGTAGTCAGTAATGCATATGTGGTCAATTTCACACTTAGGCTGGTGTTTTAATGTTGACAATATTGCACCACTAGGATGCACTAATGTATAAAGCATGAATTGTTTTTCTTTTACACCTGGAACAATTTGCTGTAATAAACTGGTGGGGGGGGGGGCATCGTCCAAATATTCTTTCAAGCAAACAATTACATTTCAAAGATAATGTATTATCCCTAAAACACAATTTCAATCTCTCCTATGATGCTAACACAGGAATTTTAACATTCTGATACCAACTTTTACTTAAAATGCTCCCTGATATTTCAATCTTACACCTCGATTACAGAGTGTTAGAAAACAGGATAGGAACCAGCGAATGCTAACTGCAAGCTCTTATTTCTTTTCATATCTTGTTCTCTTTTCTTTTTGCCTCATATCACATCCTGGAAAATGTAATTGAGAAAACAAACCCACCTGTCAGCGCTGAGAATTGTTAATGTGAACACTGATACACCAACAGAAGTGAGCCCGATGAAAGAGAGCACCTTACATCCAATTCTTCCGAACAGCCATCCTTCTGCAAGGTAGTGGGTTGCATCCACCGGCACACAAGTTAGTAAAAGTAAAAGATCTCCAAAAGCCAGGCTAGTGATGAAAATGTTTGGAACTGTTTGCATGGATTTGGTCTTGAAAAACACTTTGATGAGAATAGCATTTCCAAGGATGCCCACTGAAATGATCACAGCATACGTTATGTAAATGGCACACAATGCTTCTATTCCTGGAGAGTTGTCTCCGGTCCATCCTTTATTCTTGGTATCATTAGGAATGACAGGGCTGGATGGTTCTGTGTCATTTGTGATTAAAATTAAAGTCTCATTAGGTGACTGAGGCTGTCTTCGAGGCATTTCTCCTGAAGACTATGCCTTTAATGTTTCTTCTCTTCAGCTCAGATGTTGATTGTCACGTCTAATGCCCACGTCTAGTAACGAGATGGTAGAGGAACAGAGCAGAATGCAAGCAAATTCAAGACATCCAGATACTCGCCTCCTTCAGTTATTCTGTGTCTCCCAGCATGCTTGGCTAAGTGCTTATGAATCTGGCACTGAAGAGTGGGAGGTGGAAGAGTTTTAATGATGTTTCCGTGACTGAAGCGGGGGGGGGGTGGAAATGCTCTGCAGTTGCTTGTTCTTCCCTGTTGGGGAATCTTAGAATAACTAGATAGTATAGAATAATACCCATTGTTTATTAGAATCACTCTGTTTCCCTATCTAACCACGAAGATCTATATAGATCTTGTCACTTTTGTCCTGGAACTCTTTCATTTTTCTGCAATCAGAAGATGGTCTAATGCACTTTCTTTTACATGGTAAATAAATATGTATGTCCCCTGAAGCACAGACTTGAATCCACTTCTCTAGGTTTCATATCAGTGAGGTGCTAAAGCAAAGATCATTCACATTTTTACAGAGGTGATGTTGCCTCTACGGATGGATAATTCAGGTGACCTGGGCATATCATCTCTCTGACACATGGTAATTCCCAATTTTGTGCATATTACTGAGGCTGCACTGCAAAACAGCAAAGCAACCTTTAGGAGATGAAAAATGCAGGCAAATCACCACTTGCTTTGTCTCTAAATGTTCTAGTAAAACAGTTTTTACTGTTTGTCTGTTTTAATGCTATATATTTTTAAATTCAGTTAAGGGTTTCTCTCTTAAGAAATGGTTGAAATGAACTCACCTCGTTACAAAACAAAATAACACAGAACACAGTTCAAGGTTCTAACACAAAAAGACTTGTAAGAATTAAAATTGTTCAAGTGAGAGAATGTCATAGGTTAATCCAGAGATGATGGGCATGTAGATATCAACAGAAGGAGGCAAAAATCAAGACAATTTACCTTAGCACCAGCAAGAAAAGCCCCTTGTTACAGAAAATGCAAGTATGTGATTTATGTGTGTATGTGGGGTGGGAGGTTGATTAGGAGTTGGAAGCCTGCATTTTGAAGGCATTTAATAATATAACCTGCTAAGAAATATTTTCTGAAATGATCAATTTCAAAGGATAATCTCTTGGCTATGAGAAACTTTTTGTAGTAAAGTGTTTATAAACATATCCATATAAGAATTAGCCTGGGAGGTGAAATGAGAACCAGGAAAGTATTTGGCTAGCCAATGAACAGTAGTGGCAAACAAAGATTGCTCTTGATACTGACAGAATAGGTGTAATAAATTCCACAGGAAAGAGTTGGGTTAATTGAATCAATTATCTGGTTAATTTGAGCCTCTTAAACCACACCTATCCTCTACCCTATCTCCAGAGCTTGAATTACTCAGCTAAATAACTGTTTTGATGGGAATGGGGAAGGGAGATGTATAGGTAAACAAAAGTCTCTTGGTTTTTATTATATACACTTAAGTACTTGCATGCACTGGACTAGATCTTTTAAGATGTTCTATACTGAAAATGGCTTTATATGGTGTATGTATATATATATATATATATATATATATATATATATATATATATATATATATATATATATATATTATTCTCACAAAGCTTATGATAAAACCTTTGGGATTCTACATATAGTTTAGGAAAGAACAGACAGCATCTCTCAAGTCACACCTCAAATGATGGCCACACAGCAAGAAACAAATCCTGCGTGTGATTTCCAAAATCATCTGGATTCCAAAGTTCTCATGCTTTTCATTAGGCTGCAGTCACTAGTCTGCCTTTTATCCTCTTTTTTTCCTTCTGGTCAGGAGAAGTCAGGAGAGAACAGTGATTTAGGGGTGGTGCTGGAGCAGTGGTGGCATTATCTCTAGAAATCTAGAATCCCAGAATATCAGAGATTGAAATGACCTTAGAGATGATGAAATCAAGTCCTCTCTTTTTCAGAGGCAGAAATGAGGTTCAGAGTGGGGAAATTATCTCATGTAAGGTCACAGAAGTACTCTGTAGCTGAGATGAAATGAGATGTCTCTCAATTCCAAAAGGTTAAAAATCAATGACAAGAGTTGAAAAAGACTTCCTGACAACAAGCCATATTTGCTTATTTGCCATTGCGGAATTAGTTTTTCTGCATGTTTTATTAACCTAAGAATCAGAGATTTCCAGGCTAACAAGCAAATCATAATAGATGACTTAAATGCATCAGCTTTACTTTTCAATTTATAAAAGCTTTTATTATTATATATTTTGTCAGTCACCATTTGCTAGTATTACAGTATGTAGTGGTTCTAATTATTTAAATTTAATATTAATATTTTATTATATATTGATATTGATATTATTAGTAACATTTTATTATTAATAAGAATAGCCAACATCTACTTCTTTTACCTTATAATTCACCACAAAACATCACCATGTCTTTTGTAGGTAAAGCTGTAGGGCACTTAGCTTATACAAAATGATGAAATCCTTTTGTTTGTTTGTTTTCAGTGCATAATCGTACAAGCTTTTCAAAACCAACTACTTAGCTATAGATTAAACAATTATAATACAATCTTTTTCATTTTTATTATATTTTATTGATTATGCTATTACAGTTATCCCAAATTTTCCCCCTATGTTCCCCTCCACCTGCCCCCCCACTACCTCAGGAAATCCCCAAACTGTTGTCCATGTCCATGGATCCTGCATATAAGTTCTTTGGATATCCTATGCTGTACTTTACATCCCCATGACTATTCTGTAGCGACCTATTGTATTTCTTAATCTTTTCATCTTTACACCCATCTCCCTGACCCCCCTCCCATCTGGCAACCAACAAAACATTCTCTGTATCCATGATTCTGTTTTTGTTCTGTTTGTTTATTTATTTTGTTGTTAGATTCAGTTGTTGATAGATATGTATTCATTGCCATTTTATCGTTCATATTTTTGATCTTCCTCTTCTTCAAGAAGACTCTTTAACGTTTCATATAAAACTGGTTTGGTGATGATGAACTCCTTTAGCTTTACCTTGTCTAGGAAGCACTTTAACTGCCCATCCATTCTAAATGATAGCTTTGAGGAGTAGAGTAATCTTGGTTGTAAGTCCTTCCTTTTCCACACTTTGAATATTTCTTGCCAATCTGTTCTAGCTTGCAAAGTTTCTTTTGAGAAGTCAGCTGACAATCTTACAAGAACTCCCTGTAGGTAACTAACTGCTTTTCTCTTGTTGCTTTTAAGATTCTCTCTTTATCTTTAACCTTTGAAACTTTTATTATGATGTGTCTTGGAGTGGACCTCTTTGCATCCATTTTGTTTGGGACTCTCTGTGCTTCCTGGACTTGCATATCTATTTCCTTCATCAAATTAGGGAAGTTTTCTTTCATTAGTTTTTCAAATAGATTTCCAATGTCTTGCTCTTCCTCTTATTCTTCTGGCACCCCTATGATGCCAATATTGGACCTCTTGAAGTTATCCCAGAGTCTGCTTATACTATCCTCGGTTTTTTTTTTTGGGGGGGTGATTATTTTTTCTTGTGGTCCTGATTGGTTGTTTTTTGTTTTCTTATGTTCCAAGTCATTGATTTGATTCATGGCTTCATCCACTCTACTGTTGTTTCCCTGTAAATTTTTTTTTTATTTCAATTAGTATATCCTTGTTTCTAGCTGGATTTTTTTATGCTGTTGAAGTCCTCACTAAGTTCCTAGAGTATCCTCATAACCAGTGTTTTGAACTCTGCCTCTGATAGATTGCTTTCCTCCATTTTGTTTAGCTCTTTTTCTGGAGTTTTTTTGTGTTCTTTCGTTTAGGTCATGTTTCTTTGTCTCTTCATTTTGGCAGCTTCCCTGTATTTGTTTCTATGTATTAGGTAGAACTGCCTTGTCTCCCTGGCTTGGTAGCATGGCCTAATGCAGTAGGTGTCCTGTAAGGTCCAGTGGCACAGCATCCACTGTTACCAAAGCTGGGTACTCAAGGTGCACCCACTGTGTGGGCTGTTTATACCCTCCTTTTATATTTGAGCCTTGATTGCTTTTGGCATGTCCAAATCAGCCACTGACTGTGTTCTATCTGGGGTCAAACACCACTAGTTGCAAAGTTATTTGCAAAAGGTTTCTACTTGTGCTGGGTTTGGAGTTGCCCAGGAGAAGCCAAGCTGTGCAGCAAGGCTGGCTTCAGCTTGTCCTGAGCCTGGGGAAATTAGGGAGAGGCACAGGGCTTTGCTGAAGCCAGATACTGATTGTATGATAGAATTTGAAGCATGGGCCAGGACAAGACATTTGGTAGAAAAGCCACCAGAAACAGCTTAGGTGGGCCTGGAGTTGAATGGGGTCAGGGCCTCAGGGAATCGGGTTGATGGAGTCTAAGATATGGTGCCCCCCTTCTAACTCTGTGGCTCTGTGGGAGGAGGGCTCAGAAAAGGGAGAATGGCTTCTGCCAGCATTTCTGTCTGGGAGAGAGCTGCTCCCTAGCGCTTGTCCTGATGCCAGACAATTCACTTCCTCTCCACACGTCTCCAATGTCATTCAACCTGCTGCTCACACACTGGAGCTCAGAGGAAGTGAGTCCAAGTGAGTCCAATTGAGTCCATGTGCAGGCCTTCTAAGAGGAACTGCCTGGGAGTCCGGTAATTTCTGTCTTGCACAGCCTTAATCCTCACTGGTTTTTATAGTCAGAAGTTATGGGAACTTATCTTCCTGGTACAGGAACCCTGGGCTGAGGTGCCTGGTGTTGGGCTGGGACTCCTGGTTCCTAAGATATCCCTCCAAATTTTTGTCCACCACATGTGTGTGGGGGACCACTCCATTCTGTATCTCTACTTCTCCTACCAGTTTTGATGTAGTTATTTATTTAATTCTGTAGTTGTAGGACTTCCATCCAGCTCAATTTTCAACAGTTCTGAGTGATGGTTGCCTGTAATACAATCTTAATGTAGCCTTTCACTTGAAGGAAGTATTGGATATTGAACAAATAAATTATAATTTTTCGAAAGTTGGGTTTCCTGATTCAGTCCAATTCAGTTAGTGTCAGCAAAATTATTTTTAAATCCCCAAGGAGCTGGGGATCTAATGGTGCTGAAGAACTCTTCTCTGCCTCTAATATGCTAGGCAGAGGTATTAGAAAACAGTTGCTAGTGAGAAACAGTAAACTTGGCCCCAAGCTTCTCAGCCATCAATTATACAGGACAGTGGTTCTCTCAAGTTTTGGCTTGCATCAGAATCACCAGGAAGGCTCATCAAGACACAGATTTCTGGGTTTCACCTCCATAATTTCTGATTTGTTAGTTCTAGGCTGGAGCTTGAGCATTTGCATTTCTCACAATTTCCCAGGAGATGCCAATGCTCCTGCTTGGGACTCACACTCTGAGAACCACTTATGTAGGATAAAAAAACAGTTTAGGAATTCCAGCCAAGATGGAGGCATAGGTAGATACATTTTGCCTCCTCACACAACCAAAAGAAGGAAAACACTAAATTTAAAAATAAGAACTGCCAGGAAATTGAACTGTATGGAAGTCTGACAACCAAGAAGTTAAAGAAGAAATATTCATCCAGACTGTTGGACGGGCAGAGATGGGAAGCCAGGGTGGAGAGGAGCAATGGCAAGGCAGCGGATGGCAGACTGGGCAGTCCCACATTTCTGTGCAGATAAACTGGGAGGAACAACTGGGGAGCGAGATAAACCATGAAACCCAGGGTTCCAATGGGGAAAAAGAAGGCCTCAAAACCTCTGGCTGTAAAAACCTGTGGGGTTGAGGTGGCAGGAGAAACTCCCAGCCTCACAGCAGGGTTCATTGAAGAGACCCACGGGGTCCTAGAAAGTACACAAGCCCACCCACTCAGGAATCAGCATCAGAAGGGCCCAATTTGCTTGTGGGTAGTGGAGGAAGTGACTGAAAGATAGCCAAGAGCGGAGCAAGTAGCATTGTTCCCTCTCAGACCCTTCCCCCACCTAGAGCACCACAATGCAGTGACATGGGTGGCCCCTCCCTGGCCAATACCTAAGGTTCCACCCCTTACTACATAACAGGCCCACTGGGACAAAAAATGACCCAAATGGAAGAACAGATCAAAGCTCTGGGAAAAAAAACTAAGCAATGAAGACATAGCCAACCTATCAGATGCACAATTCAAAACACTGGTAATCAGGATGCTTACAGAAATGGTTGAATATGGTCACATAATAGAGGAGAAAGTGAAGGCTATGAAAAGTGAAATAAAGGAAAATGTAGAGGGAACCAACAGTGATGGAAAGGAAATTGGGATTCAAATCAATGGTTTGGAGCAGAAGGAAGAAAGAAACATTCAACCAGAACAGAATAAGGAAAGAAGAATTTGAAAAAATGAGAAGCTTAGGAACCTTCGGGACAACTTTAAATATTCCAACATCTGAAACATAGGCATACCAGAAGGAGAAGAGGAAGAGCAAGGAATGGAAAACTTATTTGAAAACATAATGAAGAAGAACTTCCCTAATCTGGCAAAGGAAATAGACTTCCAGGAAGTCCAGGAAGTTCAGAGAGTCCCAAAAAAGTTGTTCCCAAGGGAGCACATACTAAAGCACATCATAATTACATTACCCAAGATTAAAGAAAAGGAGAGAATCTTAAAAGCAGCAAGAAAAAAGGAGACAGTTACCTACAAAGGAGTTCCCATAAGATTATCAGCTGGTTTCTCCAAAGAAATCTTACAGGCAAGAAGGGGCTGGAAAGAAGTATTCCAAGTCACGAAATGCAAGGACCTACATCCAAGATTGCTCTATCCAGCAAAGCTTTCCTTTAGAATGGAAGGGCAGATAAAGTGCTTCCCAGATAAGGTCAAGTCAAAGGAGTTTATCATCATCAAGCCCTTATTATATGAAATGTTAAAGGGACTTATCTAAGAAAAAGGAGATGATCAAAATATGAACAGTAAAATGACAACAAACACAACTATCAACAACTGAACCTAAAAAATAACAAAAACAAACTAAGCAAACTAGAACAGGAACAGAATCACAGAAATGGAAATCACATAGAGGGTTATCAATGGGAGGGGAAGGGGGGAGAATGGGGGTAAAGGTACAGGGAATAAGAAGCATAAATGGTAGGTACAAAATAGACAGGGGGAGGTTAAGAAATAGTATGGGCAATGGAGAAGCCAAATAACTTTTATGTATGACCCATGGACATGAACTAAGCAGGGAAGAATGCTGGCAGCAGGGTGGTGCAGGGCAGATGGGAATAAAGAGGAGAAAAATGTGGGACAACTGCAATAGAATAATCAATAAAATACAGTTTAAAAAACAGTTTAAAAGAAGTATGGCTTTTCCTTATTTGAGATCAAAGAGACATTTCTATTGGTCTTCATTAAAGAAAAGGGAGTTCTGTAATGTGACACATTCTTCAAAAGTGTTCCCTATATTTATCAGTACTTGGTAAGCCAGATCTACTAAACTCAGGTACCTATGCTCAAATCATCCAGGGTGCTTGGGGTAATCTTTCCAATGAGAGAAAGATAAAGTGGATGAACTTTTTGCCTGTAACTCAAGTACTAATTCTGTTTGCTTATTTGAAAACTAAAAAACGAATAACCAGAATTCTCAACTTGTAAGTCTCTAATTACAGGGGTTCAATATATATGTAGTCTGTCTGGAAAAAGTCTAGTCATTGTTGATATACTGAGAACAGTTTGCATGACATCAATGTAACCTGGCAGCCAAGGAGTGTGGACTGGAATGGGCACGCATGAACAATGATGACTTCACTGTACTAGTCAGTGGTGGTGGTAGATGCCACTGAGTGAGCATGTGTCCTGTGTGGCTGTCACATTCAAAATGACTGAATGAATTAAGCAATGGATCTTCATCAAATTTTGCGTGAAGCTTTAGTATTCCTCCATGGATGCTATTCACATGATTCAGAAAGTCACAGCTATGGGCAACTGGTGATTGGCAGCCTCACAACAACAATGTGCCTGTTCATGCATCACATCTCATGCAGGTTTGTTTTTTTTTGAAATATCAAATCATCCAGGTGACTCAGCCCTACTCCAGCACAGATTTGGCACCCTGCAACTTCCAGCTTTTTCAAAAACTAAAATCACCTTCGAAAGGGAAGAGATTTCAGAACATCAGTGAGATTCAGGAAAACACAATGGGTAGTTTTCACTGATGGTGATTGGGTGAACTGTGTGAGGTCCCAAGGTGCCTACCTTGAAGGGTACTGAAGTGTCATTGTCTTATGTACAATATTTCTTGTATCTTGTATCTTGTTCAGTAAATGTCCCTATTTTCCATATATATATGTCTGGATACTTTCTGGACAGACACACACACACACACACACACACACACACACACACACTCTCTCTCTCTCTCTCTTTTGTTGGGAAACAAGATGGATTTCTTTGTTATTAATTGGGTTAGATCAATTTTATGAAGACACAATCTGACTTGTAGGTATATTTGGATCTATGTAATAGTGATTCCTGCTGTCACAGAGTTTTCTATTCTCCCTCATAATTTCTTGCCCCAAAGCTTTATTGATACAGCTTTCTATTTCAAGGGGAGACCACTGTTCTGAATGGCCTATGTGGAGGCCAGCTAGAATAAATACAAAATGTAATAGTAGGCTCTATAAATAGTAGAAATTCCAACTGAATTTTTAAGTGGAATTTTTTGTTAAGCAAATTCTTGTCATGATTAGACTAATGGCTCCCTAAAAGTGGACAACCATATAGGCTGTTCAGATTTAGGTACCTTTATATGCATGAATCACTGTATTTGTCCACCAACACATGCCTAATATTGTATGCTGTGGTCAGTGTGAAGTTCTACAGTTATAATATATTGAGGCAATTTTGCAGCAGATAAAATGTTTAGGCTTCCTGAATATTGGGCTACAAATTATGAAGTAGATGAATTTATCTATTAGTACACTTTCACCTCTCTTCTCAGTAATTTCCCTTTTCTTAGAATTCTCTCATGTCTCTAATCATGTGTTCCATTCCCACAGGGTTTACTTTCAGCCTTCTGCAGGCTAATCCACTTTAAGGTGCTTTAAATCAATACAGACCATATACACTTACCATGTGGCCCCACAATATCATTACTAGGTATCTACCCAAGATAAGTGAAAGTGTATATTTGCACAAAGTCTTGTATGCAAGTGTTATGTAAGCATTATTCATAAAAATAAACTGGAAACAACCCAAATGCCCATCATTTAGGAGTTGGGTAAACAAAATGGTTCATCCATACAATGGACTATGACTCAGCAATAAAAAAGAGTAAAATAGTTTTTAATCTAGTTCATTGGTTATCAATTTTACTTTTTATGAGACATAAATATTAATATTCTATTGCTATTTAGTTAGCAACATGGAAGTGTTTCATGATCTATAATTTGTAGTGGGAATTGTCCCAAATAAAAATGATGACACGTACAAATTGAAAATTGCATATTATCAGAGACACAAATGATTATAAGGGCATTTTTAATTATTCCCTTCTCACTTTCACTGTAGGATGGGAATGTTGAGAGATATGGTTTTTCTACATATTAGCAGTGACTCTTATGAGTTAGAGTGATCAATAACCCAAATAAAAACAAAATATTGGTACATGTTACAAGAATGAGTCTCAAACACACTCTGTTGAAAGACACTAAATAAAACATATGATTCTTTTTGTAAGTTAATCAGGTTTTATTTATTTAAAAAAGTTTTACCTTTTTTATTTTTAAAAAGATTTTATTTATTTTTTTTTAGAAAGAGGGGGAGAAAGAGAGGGAAAGAAACATCAATATGTGGTTGTCTTTTGTGCACCCCCTACTGGGGACCTGGCCCCCAACCCAAGCATGTGCCCTGACTGGAAATCAAACTGGTGCCCTTTGATTTGCAGGCTGGCACTCAATCCAGGACTATTTTTATTTTTTTAGTTTTATTTTTTATTGTATTTTCCATTATAATTTAGTCCCTTTTATCCTCTCGCCCCCCACACAATCATCACACTGTTGTCCATGTCCATGAGTCCTTTTTCCTTTTTGCTCAATCACTCCATCTTTTACTCCCCCTTAGCTGTCATCCTGCTCTCTATCTATGAGTCTGTCCCCATTTTCCTTGTTAGTTCAGTTCATTAGATCCCACATCTGTGTGAAATCTTATGGTATTCCTCTTTCTCTGACTGGCTTATTTCACTTAGCATAATTTTTCTCCAGGTCCATCCATACTGTTGCAAAGGGTAGAACTTTCTTCTTTTTTATAGCTGAGTAGTATTCCATTGTGTAAATGTCCCACAGTTGTTTTACCCACTCATATACTGATGGATACTTGGGCTGCTTCTGTATCTTGGCAATTGTAAATAATGCTGCAATGGGCATAGAGGTGCTTATATTCTTTAGAATTAGTGTTTTGGGTTCCTTTGGATATATTCCCAAAAGTGGGATTGCTAGGTCAAAAAACAGATCCATTTTTTATTTTTAAACTATTATTTATTTGTTTTTAGAGAGAGGGAAGGGAGGGAGAAAAAGAGGGAGAGACACATCAGCACACCCCAACTGAGGACCTGGCCTGCAACCCAGGCATGTACCCTGACTGGGAATCGACCAGCAGCCTTTTGGTTTGCAGACCAGCACTCAATCCACTGAACTATGCCAGCCAGGGCCATTTTTAATTTTTTGAGGTATCTCCATACTGCTTTCCACAGTGCCTGCATCAGTCAGCATTCCCACCAACAGTACAAAAGAGTTCCTGTTTCTACACATCCATGCCAGCACTTGTTGTTTGTTAATTTATTAATGATAGCCATTTCTGACAAGTATGAGATTAAATCACATTGTGGTTTTAATTTGCATTTCTCTGATGATTGGAGACATTCAGCATCTTTTCATATGTCTATTGGCCATCCGTATGTCCTTTTTGGAGAAGTGTCTGTTCAGGTCCTTTGCCCCTTTTTAATTGGGCTGTTTGATTTTTTTGTGGTGTTTTGTAAACTCTTTATAAAATTTGCATATTAACTCTTTATCAGATGTATCGGCAAATATGTTCTCCCATTCTGTGAGTTGTGTTTTTATTTTGTTGATGATTTCCTTTGCTGTACAGAAACAGTTTAGTTTGATACAATCCCATTTGTTTGTTTTCCTTTGTTGTCCTTGCCTGGGTAGATACATCCCATAAAATATCGCTGCGAGCAATATCCATGATTTTACTGCCTATGTTTTTTTCTATAACTTGAATGGTTTTAGATTTGACATTTAAGTCTTTGATCCATTTTGAGTTTATTCTTCTGTGTGGTGTAACAAGATGGTTTAGTTTAATTTTTCTGCACGTATCTGTCCAGTTCTCCCAGTACCATTTATTGAATAAACTATCTTTAGCCCCTTGTATGTACTTTCTTCCTCTGTCAAATATTGACTATAAAGGTGTGGGTTTATTTCTGGGCTCTCTGTTCTGTTCCATTGATCTATGTTTCTAGTTTGTGTTTTGTTTGTTTGTTTTTGCCAGCACTATGCTGTTTTGATTACTATGGCCTTATAGTATAGTTTGATATTAGTTAGTGTGATTCCTCCAACATTGTTCTTCTTTCTCAGATCATTGTTGCTTTGTGGGGCCTTTTGTGGTTCCATATAATTTTTTGAAAAATTTGTTCTAGTTTTGTGAAATATGTTATTGGAATCTTGATAGAAATTACATTGACTCTATTGATTGCTTTGGGTAATATGGATGTTTTAATGATGTTAATTCTTCCTACCCATGAACATGGTATGTGCCTCCACTTGTTTGTATCTCCTTCAGTTTCTTTCTTCAGAATTGGCTGAGTACAGGTTTTTTACATCCCTGGTTAGGTTTATTCCTAGGTATTTTGTTTTTTCTGAAGCAATCATGAATGGGATTGTATTCTTAATTTTCCTTTCTCTTACTTCATTATTGGCATATAAAATGCAAGTGATTTCTGGATTTTTTTCAATCCTGCTACTTTGCTGAATTCACTTATTAGTTCTAGTAATTTATTTGTGGAATCTTTGGGATTCTTTATATACAGTATCATGTCATCTGCAAATAAAGACAGTTTTACTTCTTCCTTTCCCATTTGGATGCATTTATTTTTTTTTCTTTTTATCTGACTACTGTGGCTAGGACTTCCAGAACTATGTTGAATAAGAGAGGTGAAAGCGGACATCCCTGTCTTGTTCAGGATCTTAACAGGAATGCTTGTAGTTTTCGCCTGTTGAGTATGCTGCTGGCAGTAGGTTTCTCATACATGGCATTTATTATATCTAAGTATGTTCCCTCTATTACCACTTTGCTGAGAGTTTTTATCATAAACTGCTTTTGGATTTCATCAAATGCTTTTTCTGCATTGTATGATATGGTCATGTGGTTTCTATCCTTCATTTTGTTGTATGTGGTGAATCACATTTATTGATTTGCAAATGTTATACCAACTCTGCATCTCCAGAATAAATCCTACTTGGTCATGATGTATTATCTTTTTTATGCATTTCTGTATTTGGTTTGCTAATATTTGTTGAGGATTTTAGTGTCTATGTTCATCAGCCATATTGGCCTATAATTTTGTAGTGTCTTAATCTGGTTTTAGAATTAGGATAATGCTGACCTCATAAAATGAGCTCAGAAACCTTCCTTCCTCTTGAATTTTTTGAAATAGTTTGAGAAGGAGAGGTGTTATTTCTTCTCGGAATGTTTGGTAAAATTTACCTGTGAAGCCATCTGGTCCAGGACTTTTGTTCATTTGGAGTTTTTTTTTTTATTATTGCTTCAATTTCACTAGGTGTCATCTATCTATTCAGATTCTCTGATTCTTTCTGATGCAGTTTTGTAGGGTTGTATATTTCTAGGAATTTATCTATTTCATCCAGGTTGTCCAGTTTAGCATATATTTGTTTATAATATTTTCTTACAATCCTTTGTATTTCTTCAGTGCCAGTTGTTATTTCTCCTCTTTCATTTCAGATTTTATTTGTTTGGGTCCTCTCTCTTTTTTCTTGATGATCTGGTTAATGGTTTGTCAATCTTGTTTATCTTTTCAAAG